>JAECUM010020529.1:0-100827 GCA_016617855.1 Megalonaias nervosa | reverse complement strand
TTGCCCAGTGACAGTCTACTTTGTAGTGGGGATGATCAGGAAATACCTCTTTGCCCAGTTAAGGCACTTAGGTTCAATTTGGAGTCTTCAAAAGGGAGAAGAATGTGTGTGAAAAAGCTATTTCTTCCCTTAAAGGTCCCGGATGATATTATGGCATCTACCTTTCAGAGATGGGTTTCACTCACTATCAAAGGAGCTTATTGGTCACTCACTGAGAGAAACCTCTGTATGAGAATGAAGGCCCACGAATGAACTACTATTGCTACTTCTTGGGTCTCAATCACTTATCCTCGGAGGACATTATGAAGGCCGCATTTTAGTGATCGCTCACAGCCTTCCAACTAATGCTACTGCTAACTTCGTTTGACAACTCAAACAAATAATTGGTTAGCTTTGGCAAACCTTATTTCCTTATTGCCAAGAAATAATTCGTCAGGAGTGATGGAAAATGGTGAAAGTGAAACAAGTAGTGTAGCAGTGGGATGGGGCTGAACACCACCAGTTACACTATCTCTTTCAACATGTTTTGACAGCAACTGTTGATACTGTCATTGTTATCACTGCAACTATAGCAGCTATTGCTACACATAATTTTAAATAACAGTGTGAGTCTTTCGCCTAATTACAATTTTCCCATAACTTTTGCTGAAATTGCTTACACGTTTAACTATTAAAAGTGGAAAAGTTTGCTGGTAATTGTAAATAGCTCTGATCTCCTAATTGTAAGTGTCTTTTTCATACTCAATTTGTAATATTTCTTGCCTTTTTTTTTTCTTGATTTATTCTTAATTTCTTCTTCAAGTATTTTTATCTGTTTTCCTCATGTCCATTTTCTTACACTACGAGAGTTGCGGTTCGTGGAAAGGGGATGGGCTATCCCTAGGGGCTCTACACTTATTTCTGGGCGTTTACACAGGAACACCGCATCCAAAATTAAAATGAACATAAGTCCTATATGAACGCTAGCAATATGTGTGTGGGTGGGAGGGTGGGTGTGTGTGTGTTCGCTTCACTTGATATAGCAAGATACTGACCCAAGATGCGATGAGAACGCTCACACACATTAGCTCCAATGGGGTGCATGTATGCCAGTAAGAAAACTAGGTGGTAATTATTAGCGTTGAGCAAAATTAGATCCCAAATCCACACGTGACTGAAGTAATGCAAGTAATAAAGTATTGAACTAAATTCCAAAAATAGCAGCAATGATAGAAAGCATGTTGAACTAAATTCCAAAAATAGCAGCAATGATAGAAAGCATGTTTTTTTTCCCTTTTTATACAGAACAGAACACAATAGAAAGTTTATTCCGTACTTCAGGCCTCCGGCCCATAGTAAATAGCATATTAAAACAGAGTATAATGCACATTGCACCATAAACAGCATATTATGTACAGCCAAAATTACATTAATCAAAAGACATAGTAAGAAATCTAACCATTTATCCCAGCAAATGAAATGATACATCCAGATGGTATGGTCTCATAAGAAATGATTTAAAGAATTAAACGGAATGATGAATTTAGATTCCAAATGACATGGTATTAAATGAAATGATGTAGTATGAAATGGAATGATTTAACCCAATAAATGAAATGACGAATTCGAATTCCAAATAACGTGGTATTAAATGAAATGACTTAGTATGAAATTAAATGATTTAAAGAACAAAACAGAATGATGAATTCTGGTTCCAAATAACGTGTTATTATCTGAATTTGCATAGTATGATATCAAATGATTTAACCCAATAAACAAAATGACGAATTCAGATTCCAGATGACGTAGTAATAAACATTATGATTTAATGAACAAAACGGAATGATCAAGTCTGTTTCTAAATTACGTGGTATTAAATAAAACGATGTTGTCTAAAATGAAATGATTTAACCCACCAAATGAAATGATGAATTTAGATTCCAAATGATTTGGTATTGAATAAAATGATCTGAATAACAGAACGGAATGATGCATTCAGATTCCAAATGGCGTGGTATTAGATGAAATGTGTGGAAGACAAATGGTCTGTCTGGGATCAGCATTACAGTGTAAGGTCAAACTGCAAATCATCTAGCGTAAATCCAAACATACACAGAGGGCTACACTTATGGCTGATGATGGACACAATACAAAGGGAAATCTACATTGAAGGAATGGTGGAAAAACAAATATAAACACATGAAATTAATATGTATCATTCAGACGTGGAGAATAAATAGAGTTGTACAGATGAGTATAACGTAATGAACGATGGGATGCAAAATATAACGGTGAGTATTAACTGGGAATGTAAGGTATTGTGAAATAGGTAAATTATTTGCTAGGGAGTTATCGTTTGTTACAGGCTGATATCAATAACTAATTCAAAGTTATATATGGAGCAGAATGATCCAGGTAAGCACCATTTATCAATGAAGTGAACCAGGTTCAATCGGTAAAAGTCGGCTCTTATTCTGCATTTTAAGCTGGATAGACAGAAGGATAAAGTGCACACTGGCTATTTGCTTTATGATAATGTGCACACACACCCCAACCCCCAACCCCCCAACGAATGGGATAGTAATTCGGAAACAATCCAAAGGTATTCCAAATGTGTGCTATAATGTGCTAATGTGTTAGCACCACTGAAGAATCGCTGTTCTAATGTTCAGATGTTTTTACTTCAAGGTAATCCAGAAAAAGTTGAATGTCACTTAAGCCCTTGAATATTTTACGTAACCTAACAAAATTAATTAAATATCCAAAATAATTTCACAATAGACCCACAGGATACTGTCCGTTTTAAAATAAATGATTTTTCCTCTCTGCAATTTCAACGAAGAAATTATAAATACATCACATTTCTTCTCCGACTCTTACACAACTGGAATATAACTGAAGAATGAGAACGCGGTGCTTTAATTATCTTATATAGTCACGTAACGCGCTTCAAATAAGAAAATTTGAATCACTATAAAGATTCCGGAACATTTAAATTTAAAGGTGAAATATTTTAACAGTCAAGGTCTGATTTTTATTATTATTGAGCCAATTAACAAATAAGACCTTCGTGATATCTCTACAGGGCAAAGGTGCTCCTAGGATCACATGATGTTGACGTGATCTCCATTCACTAATTCAATGAACTACTTTGACCGAAATAGTTGTTGACATAAACTTGCAATCAACCTTGATTTACGAATGGAAATTTCACAACGTATTGTACTTGTGCACTACACTACACATGCGACGTGACCTCACCTTTAAAGTGAGTTCTATAATGTTAGAATTACCAATTGTAATACAATTGTCATTAACCCAGATGATCCAAATCGAACTATATTAAAATATATATGATATAGATATCCATAACACCTATATACTTTTCTGAGTACTATTAAACACCCATTTGTTATTACAATCCAAAACATACAACTTACAAAGAAGCTTCCACTTCGTGATTACTATCCACATATACAACCCATCACCCGTTTTTGTATTACTATCTGAAACCTTTTAAGGGTCTACGTGAAATTTACATGGGAATAGTTATCTACTATCTAACACCTAATACACACTGTCTAGAAAGTCTTGTGTAGTGTCTACAAATCTACAGCAACTATCAGAAGAAAAGGGTATGATGAATAAGAAGGGATTAAATCACACAAACGTACTATCCATCACATCAACTCTACCATCCAACACACCATATACACTATCCAAAACACCTTGTTGAGTGTCTAAAATCCCCACACCAAGTATCAAAATTAAGGGGTATTGTTTAAAAGGAGATGAAATAGCTCAATCATGCTATCAAACACCACACGATTGAATTCCAGAACCGCTGGATTCTTCTGAGGGAATTAGATCTTCACTCCAGTGCGCATTACTTAATTACCATGTTGGGCAGAGGAAGGGATTCAAAGGGGGTCCGAGAGTTGCGCTGACATCACCCTAAGGCACGCGTTTATCCTTGCTCATATTGTAAACCAAAGAGAGAGAGAGAGAGAGAGAGAGAGAGAGAGAGAGAGAGAGAGAGAGAGAGAGAGAGAGAGAATGGGTAAGCTAAGTTGTAAAATATTAACAAGGCTATGAGCTCAGAGTTTTGTAATTGATTTTATTTAAAATTGTGCCACATTGAGTCGATGAGCCTGATGGTTTTGGACTTATAACCACCATTTATCATATAATTTGCGGATCAAAATTTGGAACACTTTAATCAGTTAGGCCATGTATTCATTGTAATTATAGTTTAACAATGGTTTTTTAGTTAATCTGCCTTGTGAGGGGGTGGGATTGATGGTTTGAGTTTTACCACCTCATATATCTTAATTTTGGGTCCTACATTTCATAAGTTTCCGAATTAGTTTTGCTGCCTTGTGTAGCTGTGCCTGGTGGTCTTGGACTAGGACCACCTTATAGTTCTAATTTTGAGGTAGTTGTCTATTCAAGTCAATCACTGCCTAGACAAATGGCAGGACCTGACTGTTGGGCTATTGCCACCTGATACTACACATTATTCGGGATGAGTTATCCTAGGTCTTTTAAATTATATAACACCATTTCGGACAGAGAATATAGGATGAGAGGTGAGAGAGAGAGAGTTGGTTCATCCCTATATACTAATACACATTTTCTATACCAGAATGTTGTCAACCTTTGGAATATTACCTTTTGCATGTGACCTATTTATTAATTACATTGTCTGTACTTAATGTGTTACCCGTGTTATGGTCTATTAACATTTCAATTTATGGATTGCAAGCAACGATGGCAAACATATCGTTTTATGTGTCTAAAGCACGGATATAATTGCAAGCATCTCTCCGATTCGGAAACGCGGATATGATTGCAAGCATCTCTCCGATTCGGAAACGCGGACGTGAAGGAAAGGATGAACAAGAGTGATTGAGAGAAATGTGAAAGAGCATATATATTCATACAGTTTCATAAAATACAAGCCACCATTTAAAAAACAACAGGCTTAAGCACAAAAAAGCTTGTCTAACACAAATACAAATCAGCAATCCAATAGTTTAAAACATGAATGTATTTACTAGGTGGTGGAGTCACACTTGATTTTCACTGATATAAGGCACTGTCATTTTGCCATCGATGTAAACTACGTTTCAGAGCTAAAGACTAAAAATAACAACTATGTTCACAAAACCACCTTTATACATTATCATCGCTTCGAGAGTACTCAGGATCAAATAAGTTACTAAATAATATAAGGGATATATATCTAAGACTGTGTAGGCAAAGAAAATACACACAATATAGTCCACACACCATGGAACCTGTTTCTTGTAATCTCACATTATTATATCGAGTCGATACGGCATTTCTTCTCATAAAGCCAATAATGTCGTCTTCCAGAGGCGGTGATCCATATGAATCAAAATGGTCTACACTGTAATCGTTGGGAAAGTAGTCGGCTACCTACTGGCTTTCTGGTTGACGATTGTTGTCTGTGCTATTGATATAAACTTGAATGTCTTTAGGTTTGTGATGTGGAAGCTCATCTTTAGCACAAACAGCAGGATTCCAAGGAGCGGTGTATGAAATGTGCTTCAGAAGGTAGTGAAATTCTCAGGTATCAATTCTTGTTTCTCAGGTAATGACTAGTATCAATTCACACCTGACGTTTTCCTTGAAAATGTCTGTCAGGTAAGTCGATGGACTATGGATCGTTTCCGTATTCTGTTACAAGAGAGCTTGGATGAGTATGAACTCCGGATAAGTCAATGGAGGTAAGGAATGGTCACGCAAGTCTTTAAACCACTTCCTCCAAACTTTCTCTTCGAAGACTCTAAGCCTCAATCAGATACTCTTCAATCTTTTCTTCTTGACTCATCATCATACATTTGTCACGTTGAATCTGCTTTGGATGATACTCTGGACATCTAAAGCAATGTTCATGAGTCAGACCCATAATTCTTTCAGCCAGGTCAGTAACAAAACAGGAGACTAAAGTTTGTTTTGTTCTGGCCATCTTGACATCAAGATTGTATCTTTGACTTTTTCTTCTTCTAGTTATGGCTCAAACACATCCTCGTCACCCATATCCAGAGACTGTTTTTATTCCATCATTGTTTTCTAATAGTCTAGAATTACTCTTTTCAAACTGTTGATGTCCCGAGAATTGTCAAATTCTGCATACAAGATGACGTTCACCGTCTCAATATGAGCTGTAGCAAGCACGAAGTTGACCGAATTTTATAGGGTGGAAATGTTTCTCGTCGCTGCCTCGGTCAGGAGTGAAATCAAAAACCCACAAAGCGTAATCTGCTGCGTACAAAATGCTGTGACTGCTATTGGTACCTAACTGTATCGTGGCTTCAAACAGTGTCGAGTAAGATTTAAAGTAATTTTCTGGGTAAAGTTAGGTTTAATTGGTCTGGTACACAAGGTCTGGCCATCTCATGTGACTTCTGTATTTTAAAAAAAAATCACCACTGGGTTGAGTGATTTCACAGGCTTCTTTTCAATAGTGGAATTCATCTCCATTTATTGTTGTAATGTCATATCAACGTCATGATGGGCATCACTCGACGTTGATGTGTTTTCAACAGAATAAATCGTGAAGTTCTTGTTTGGATAAATCTAGTAAACTTTGTAACACTCCAGTACTGTCTTGGACTTTGGTCTTGGTTGAGGTTACTTGTATTTAGCGGCAGCAGCTGAGACTAAAGAAGAAGACGTCGTCGCTGCCACCAGAGAAGACGTACCTTTAGAAATGCGTTTCAATATTTTCATCAAGTTAGGAAACATTTGGGTTATATTAGATTTGGTAGGCATCATGGTCAACGATGAAGCAGAAGTGGCTTGAGAAGAAGACATTTTCAATGAGTGGCATGGGTTTTTCAAGTACATTTACGTCCAAGCAGCAGTGCCTCTCTTTCTGGTAGGTGATGTCTTTTTCTTGGGACTATTCTTTTTCTGGTGGTGTGCAATACCGTGGCATCGCCGATCTTCTTGTTCTTTTGGGGGAGGATTGACATTTTTCTTGGTAGTTGCTTGGGCATTAGGATCCCATTTTAAAAGTGAACGCATGATGACATCGCATAGAGAACCACTACTGCCAGGATTCAAAATGATTTGCATTTTGGTTTTATCGATTCTCGGATCAGCGATTTGTGACAAAACCACTTTGCGGTTTTCAAAAAATAAACATTTGATTTGATGAGGGATGTATATGAAGCCTTGAAGTAATTGACTTGCTGCCTAAGTAAACATTCTTAAGACTTCTAAGAGGCTGGATTCTAACAAATGGACAGGATTGTGTGCATTTATTTCTCGACCCATGCCGTACAGTGTACGAATCGATTTGGCTCGAAGATGAGACTGAAAGAAAGTCATGTCGACAACTATTGGAAAGAAAAAAGGATGCTTTATAGGTTTTTTCTTCAGAGACACGCCAAATGACACGTATAAATAACGGGTCCTCCTTTCTGACATCAGTGGTGAAATAGATTGGTACGAAATCTCAAATAATCGGGAGTTGTGGGTTGGGTTTTAAATCGATGAGTAAATACTCACGAGGTGTTTAAGTGGCGTCGACGTAGACATAGTTCAGCCAAGCAGTTCCTAACTGTTTGGCTAACACTTGCACTTGAGATTTACCTCTTGGACTTTTGAAAAAGACCACATAAATGAGATTGAGACTGATGGTACAATGTGCTTTACTCTGTTGAAACAAAGGTTGAGTGATGTAAATGATACTGGCATTGCGATGATGTCCTTTTCGTGAAAAACAGTTTAATTTCTTCTTCACCTTTTCCTAACGTATCATGGAAGATGACCGGATGTGTTGCACTCGAGAGAAACACGATCTCATCGTCTTAGTGAGGAAAGCCTTAGACAACACAATGGATTCTCTTTGACTTTCTTAAAATAAAGTGTAAGCCGACTGCCACTCTTTGTTAAAGCTCAAGATACTTTGGGGTGGACGATCAAAGAAATAGGCTTTGTGTTCAATCACATGTTTGACAAATTCGGGTTTGCCTGAACCATTCGGTCCAGGAATGAAAATTATCAAGGGTTGGAGAAGTTACAGTTCCTCCCAACTTTGACGATCTAACTTTTCGTCAATCGCTTTGAGAGCAGAGGTAGAGGAGGAAGATGTAGCCATAGCTGTCGTATTAAGAATTGTCAATAATATCGACGACACAAGAGATTGTATACTTTAGAGACACTTTCAATGTGTGTCCAAACAACTTTACATGTCAAGAATTAAAATACAAAAACATCTAAGATTAAAATGAGTACTTAAATAAATAAGACACACATCAAAATCACAAACACGAAATATAAACAAATCAATGTACAACATTCTCGACCGAGGTAAGCCCCATGAAATCTAGGTATACATTCCGCTCATTTAGTCTCCATACCAGTCACTGTCTCTACCTTCGTTTTGGTGTGTCCTAAACCTATTCTATTTCTTCGTCCTCCTCTGTGTCGGGTTCTTCTACCGTTGTTATATGACTTTGAATGTCACGTTCACTTCTAGCGCTGTTTGTTTGTGTGTGGATCAATTACACATATCCTTGGTATAGTCAGCTACTTCTTGCGTCCAAGAATCGAATCCAAAACGCTTCCAGTTGCTTACATTTTTGCTGTATTTCGTGTACTTCACAAGCTGCATACACTTCTAGGTAAGCATGAAAAGTCGATAAAGCACAACGAATCTTTTCTTCACACAGTGATAGAGAAATATAGATCAGAAATCACAACACTTTAACAAAATGAGTTTCACCACAACATTAAAAGTGGTTGGCGTGACCATGATGTCTTTGCAGGTACTGTTCATCAAAAGTCCACAATCAAACGAAATCCAAGATAGGTAGTTACTAACACATAAACACGTTTCGTCCTAAATTCAATGGAAACATTTTTTTAAAAAAGATTTTGGTAATACTCTAAAGTCTGAATACTGTCATTGACTTCATTCCGCGTAATCTGGTGTAACGATGCTGATAAAGGTCGTGACATGGTGGTAAATTTTTATATCCACGTCAGACAGATTCTAAACTAGTCATTCATAGGAATGCCTTTCCTTCTTCTTCTTCTTTTTTTTTTTCTTTTTTTTTTTTTTGTTGTTGTTGTTGGAGGGAACATTTTACCTCTAGACACTTGAAGGCAATAGTGTATCCATACACAAATGGAATTAGCTTGGAAATCCTAGGAAGGAAATGTTAATATCTCTCACTGACGAGCACTTTGCATTTGTTGTAAATGGGTGTAGTCCTCTGGTTGCCTCCATGCTGATTATAGATGTTTTTGGCAATTCTGTTGCAAGTCTTCGCTGTCTGGAATTCTACAAGGTATTTAAAGATCGTAAGCGTAAATAATATAATCCAAGCGTCTCTCATATATGCGTAGTTGATCAATGTCTGACGATTTACACAATTTAGCAGTGATCAATCCTTTTATAACCTTCAAAGACCAATGACAACTGAAAAGTATATGTTCTTTCAGATGCATTTGTTCTTTGAGTTTCACTTGAGGAATTCTGTAATTGCGTTGTGCTAGTTTTCCTCAACAATAAATTCAAAATGACTTTGGTGAACGATCGTCTTCATTCGTTCTTTTCCATGTGTTCCAAAGTGATGCCATCTATGGAATGGTACCGTCTTATGAATATGTCTTGGTCTTCTGCAGTCTGACACCCAGAAGGCTAACCACTCGTTTCTTGTTTCAGTTTGGGAAATTTTTTGACATAGCCTGAGAGAACTCCATTCTTGGAATCGTCGCCATTTTGGTATAGTTCAGAGTTTGGAAAGTGTCAAATTTCGTAGACTTTTAACAAGCAAACAAATTCGACCTTCACCCACGTTCATTTCATATCGAGTTGTTCCACTACGCGGTCACATTGTTGGTCTTGGTTACACGTTTCGGCAAACGTACAACATAAAGGAAGCATCAGGTGTCCCTGGCAATGATATAGTAAGGTGGGATGGTACAAGCGCATTGGAGGTAAGACTTAGCATTTGATCAGTCCTTTGTATTATTGAATGCATTCCAATTCACTGTGTTCTGTTATCATTTCGAGGTGTACTGTAGGAAATACACAATATTTGCATAACAAGTATACAACGAACACACCTCAGGCGTCGTTCGTATGTTTGCTCGTATAATTCTTCCATGGTGGACTCTGAGAAAGGACTTTTCATGTTTCGTTGAGAGAAGCAAGTGGGGCATGTCTGAAATAAGCATCCACAGACTTCGTATACGATCTGAGGGTTTTCTAAATCCCATCAATCCGCTGAAATACTTCCAATTTTGTCTCACCCGTTTCTAGCATGATGGATCCATTTGTCCGTTCGCACAAGGAATGCAGCCAACGCAGAGCTTTGGCGGAGTATCGACGGTTGACAGAGAGGTATATTTGATGGGGTATGATGGCTAGTTTGTTCTCAAGCAGGAATTTATTGGGGTACACTATGTAGCATGCTTTAGCAACGGTAGAGGCTTCCTTCAAATGATCGATACCTCTGTGATCTAGAAATAATTGTCAAAATTTTCCACAGCAACAGCGCAAAATGTCTATATCGGATCGGTAATACTTTAGCATTTCTTTCTGAAAATGAAACGGGTTGGAAGCTTGAGATCTTTACCAAGCGTAGAAGGCTTCTAGTTGTTCTGTTTGCTTGCCACCCGGTCGTAATAGCGAACGTCCGGCAAATTCGGGAGCAAAGCGTGTTGATTCGCTTCAGTATTCAAAAAGCGTAGAAAATAACCTTAGGTCATTTATGTTATTCCAAACGTTTTAGGCATTCGACTCAATGGCATGGCCAAATAGCTCACAGAATCTTTAATTTGTACTTGTTCCACTTTCATGCAGATGAGTTTGCTAAGTTCATTGTAAATGTGGGACATTCGGTGTCTCGTTCTGAATAATATTTTCAGAAGAAATTGTCCATCGTATCCCGCGAAATTGTGAGCCATATCGACGACAGTCCCCGTTACACTGAATGACCTCTTTGCTCCAAATCTCGTCGATAGGGTCTAAGATCCATTCGGCAAAATCGGGAAGAATGTTCTCGAAAGATATTTTACTTCCTCCTGGAATCTTACTACAATTAGGACAGTGTATGCACTTCTCGCCAGCCAGTTGAGCTTCGCAGAAATTAGCGACGTGCATGCCAATCTTTTGCGTACATTCAAAATGAAAGGATGATATCCACCTTTTTTTTTTCTTCATGGATTTCGATTCCTCCGCCAGGTCATTGTCGTATTTTTGGATGTAACTGCGATGTTTAAAGTCAACAATTTGGTCACAAAAACGACATCTCTTCTATCCTGGACACACGTGTGCCTTGGAGTTATTGGTTCAAATAAGATGTCCACACGTGGAGCACAATCTCAAAAATTTTTAAGAATTTTCTGCTGTTCGACTTATATTAGGCGATGTTGTTCGTAACACGTAGGACTGACAAAGGTTCCCTTGCAATAAGATCATTGAATTCGTTCTTTTCGTTTAGGAATGCATTGGTTGGGAACTTAACAAGCCTGGGATCGCTCTCCACAACGAATGTGCTGCACCCGACTTGTAAATTTTGTTCAAAATAATAGGAATATCAGAGAAATCCTGTGATACTAGTAATGATATCGATCTGATCTTCATGATGATACACGTGAATGTATTTTCGGTCGGGACAATGGGAGCCTCGAAGCACCAGAGCTCCACGAACCACTTGAGAATACACTTTTAAGGTCTAGCCTGGAGTAAAGACGTCTTGCAAGTTTTGAATTTCAGGTACGCAACAAGCGGTCTCATTCGATATGCCTGCCTGCTATACTAGAAATTCTGCTTTTCTTCGTTGTTTGGCTCTGTCGGATTTTCGAATACTCTCCCATGTTGTTTTCCATTCTGCGGTTTCATTTTTGTCGACATCCATTTTATCCACTACGATGGCCCAAGTCTAAACACACTGGACTTGGGAGTTATTAATATGGACGATACTGCGTTTAGTGCTGCGAATTTTGCCCACCATGCTCCGCGAAGTGTAGTTTTTCCATCGGTCATGTTAAACTCGTCATTGGAGTGCTGAACGTGTTGAATTTTGTCGTTGATGACTCTAGACGGTGTTAATTCAGCCAGGGTGCTAAACTCAGTCCCAATGGGCGACTTTAAACTGTTGTGATGAATGGAGAGTCTCAAACGATCGTCTTCTTTTGCTTGACATGGTTGTTTCAGTGTCTCTAGCAAGGAATCCCACAAATGTGGGGTGGTACTTCAGACTTGAACTCCTGTAATTACACCTTATAAGTATAAGCCATCATTCTACATTTTCCTGAAATGAATTTTTTCGTCTCACGAATGTGATAATAATTTTCCGGAGATGCCAAGCGATTTTCTATTGGGGCAGCACTGAACTTTCTGGGTGTCGTGGCAAAAGTGAAGGGTGTTGATTCACGCTCACTCATGTTCTCACTCGCATGAATTTGAGCTAACACATCAGCTAGAGTATGAAGTGACACAGCACATCGTTGCATCTAACTTTCTTCTGGCTTAAAACTGGAATACTATGATCTTTTAATCTCGACTACAAAATTTCATTTGACAAAGCTTTACATCCACTAAGTATCTGTATATAGGGCTAGTATCTTACCCAAAGAGTATTCATTCAGATTTCAAACCGTAAAGGTAGAAGAGTCACAAAGCTTACACTTCTGGTCAAAGAGTTAGGACAACAGACCGCTGTTGCCATCATAATTTTAGAACGATCATTCGAAAGTATACTTCAGAAAAGGCGACGGACTACTTCTCGTCTCGAGATAAAAGTCAAAATACTTGCTGTATCTGTCAGGAGAAAGGACATTGAGCTCCAGAATATCCAAAACGTCAATGCAAGGGAACGACGCGATAAAAGAAAGAAAACGTTACAGATATGTGTTATTATTGTCAGGAGAAATGATATTGATCTTCAGAGTGTCCGAAGAAGAAAGAATACAAACATGAGAAGGAGAAGCAAGAGAAATAAGAGAAGGAGAGGTCTCCAGAAACGGAAGATCAAGAACCTACCACCATCAAGAAGTGCAAGAAAACCAAACCACTAGAAAAAAAAACAGCAGAAGAGGAAAAACCCATGCCGATGAAGAAATGCAAAAGAGATACAGACAATGAAAGAAATAAAGAGGAAAATGGACCTTTGTGATATGTTGTGAACTTGTTTTCATTGAAATTCAAAGAGAATATACACAATATAAGGTAAGTATCTCTTTGTCTGGACTTTTATGATATGGATAAGTTACTTAAAGACACACTCATACACGCACACCATTCATTTATGGGAAAAGGGAGTTTGATTAGTATGTATGGGGTATTGGATAGTATAGCTGATGTGATGTTTATTATGTTTGTGTTATTTCATCTCTAATTTCAAACTCTACCAATTTTCGTCTCATAGTAGGTGTAGATGTTTAGACACTACACAAGACGTTTTAGATAGTGTGTATGAAGTGTTGGATAGTATAGGTGTTATGGTGGATAATATATTTGTGTGTTTTCATCTTCTAATTCATCACACCCATTTCTTCTGAAAGTTGGTATGGGGATTTTTAGAAACTACACACGACCTTTTGGATCGGGGTGTTAGTAGATAACTATTCCCATGTTAATTTACCGTAGACGCTTATAAGTATTTGGACGATAATCAAAAAGCGGGTGCTGGATTGTATATGTGGTGTGCTCGGATAGTATTCACAAACTGGTTGTTGGATTGTAAGGTGTGTGTTTTAGATTGTAATCAAACAATGGGTGTTGAATAATACATCCCAGTAAATTTTTCAAAACATGGAAACGGCCTATAACAGTTACAAAGTTTACCATTACATTTTCCCCCTGTCTCCATAAACATGTCTGTCTCCATTAACACTTTTGTCCATATAAACAATTTTTTCTCTATGATGCCATTTCCATGTTAAACCGAAGGACAAATTTAGCTTAGGATTTTCCCATACGTCCCAAGAGTGGCGCATTTAGATCAACCCCAACAATGTTTCTATGTCACATCCGTTGAGTTCAGCCACTTGTGACATTGTTAGCGTTTGTCCCCATGGACACTTTTACCATGTAAACCCATGTTAAACCAATGGGCGCCTATATAATGATTTGTTCCTCATGTTAGCCTGTAGGCGGCTATTTAAATATGATTTGTCCCGCGATACAACCACATGTGCTCGACGCGAGCTTGATGTTGAAAAAAAAAAAAACCCCAACAATAATCTGAAGGAAAAAATATCATACCGAGTGGAAAAATTATCTTAGATTAACCCCATGACCAATTTTGACATAGGACCCTGGTGATCATACTATAAAAGAGACAACGTAAGTAACTTCCAAAAACTTAGTTCCACGCCGATCCCTTGATTTCATTCTGCTATTCCCGTATTTGAAGGCACACGACCATAATCTATGGCTTTGTTTTACTCCTGAGATATTTTTCTATTCATGAAGCTATCACTTTTCTGCGTTACACCAAAATGAAGTAACGGACTCCGAAACATACAAATTGCGTGAATTTTGCCTATCAGGACAAAGTTGCGCTCTTCTGCAACGTGCTTTATATACTAAGAGATACAGTATTTACGACTCTACGATACATTCCTTCATTCATCTGAGAACAGTGGTAGATACAAAAGTAAGATCCTACTTACCATTAACTCGATTCAACTTTAGAAATCCTATTCCATGGAAGAATTATACATTTGTCATCTCCAGTCTACACATCGAATACACGTTACACTCATTTTCAAAAACATCCCGACTAAGCGGCACACACGTTAATTGCGAAATATGATTGACACAAAGGGTAATACATAAATAACACACATGCATCTGGTTCATGATGTTACATTTTGAGTCAATCATATTGCGTAGAGTCGCAAACATTGTAGCTCTCAGGAAATAGAGCACGTTGCGGAAGAGCGCAACTTTGTCCTGGTAGGCAGAATTAGCGTGATTTGTACGTTTTGGAACCCGTAACTTCAATTTTGCTGCAACGCAGAAAAACACCAAGTTCGCATCGAGCACCTGTGGATACAACTACTGACATAAGAAATCTTGCTAATTACCATTGAAATTATTGACACTGAAGCCTACAACTGAATAGCTACACTGTTGATGTAATAAGCAGGGGAACGTTGAATGCCATTCCAAAAACCGGACAAGATATTTATCAGTGGGATATGACAGCTGTTTTGGCATGGAGTGATGAGTGGTGTTCAATAGATGTTGTAAACCACTCCCTCGTAGCTGAGTCACATGTGTCTGCCGTCCTGGCTTCAACTTTCCAAGACATCTGTGGACCACGCTGAACCGTTTTCGGACAGGACAGGGTCGTTGTGAAGCCAACCTTGTCCGATGTGGCCAGGCCACTGATCCTGTAGCTGTGGTGCTCTAAAGACCATGTCACACATTGTGAACAACTGTCAACTGAGAAAGTTTCCCGGTGGACCGCATGCTCTGCACCTTGTTGATGATGGCGCTGTTAAATGGCTGAGCATGCGCTGCACTAGATAAACAAATAAATAAATCATGAAACACACTGACTCAACAAAGAACAAAATATTTAGTGGACCCAAACATTGCTCGCCTGAAAATCGTAGGAAGACTGTCGATCATACAAAGGAATAAATTTACTTTGCACTTGTATATGTGCTAATAAATAACTAAAAAGTTTTACATTTGTGTTATTTTTTTAACTCCCACGTTTTTCCAAAAGTTCGATTTGGTTCGTATATCCATCACAACATCCTGTTTAGCCGCCATGATGGCATACAGCATGTGTGTCAAACATATGTTTTAAATGTTCGTAAATATTATTATATTTGTAATATTCGAGATTAATTTGTGATAAATACAAATATTTTGTAAAAATTAATATTATTAATAATTTGGAGGTAATTGTCCTGAAAAATGAAAACATGCTTAAATACCATTAAAATTAATAACAAGTTTACTCGGAAATTATCGTATATTCCTTGCTCACGAAAACTACCGAAGTAACAGTACAGTGAAAATGTACCGTGGTTACGTATGGAAAACATAATGCGATAAACCTGTAATACCGCTCACCTCTAGGATGCACATTGCGGTTGTAAGTACTTTCAATTTTTCATTTTCCAATTATTAAATTCGCAGAAAAGCACATTTTAGACTGAAATGACTGATGTATGTTTGACAGGCCCCATTGTGCAAAAATAGTGCTAACAAGACCGCCTATAGTGCCCCACATTATGCTCAAGATCTTGACTGGTAGGAATGGTTTTACATTAGATTACACCGTATACGTCATTTTGAACCTACCTCTTATAATCATGGCGATTCTATTTCAATTTTTTCTTGTGGAGTTTATTTTGTTTATTTGTGGCCTGAGAGAATCTGGAAAGGAGAACCGATTGGAGATCGATATTAGTTCGAAACATTTGCATATGTTGATGGAGAAAACGGAAAGTAGGGTCAATTGTTTGGAGAATACAGTCTCTGATCAGTCTAGAGAATTGGTCCAGTACAAAACAAAGATGGTCGATTTGACACAGCAATTAGGCTTGAAATTTGCCAACTTCACTAAGACTAGATTACACGCCGAGTCCGAATCCATGTTGACAAAGCGTCAAACACCTGGTAAGTAATCTGAAATGTATAGCCTTCCACCTTGATTGTGCAAATTGTCTAGATTTACTGACAATACGACAAACTTAACGCTCAGCAGAGTACATTTTAAGGCTGGGTAACTCTTGTGTCATTAGGAAGAGAAGGCTGAAGATAGAAAAGAAGAGTCTTTCTTACATTCCAAAAGTTAGCAATATTAATAAGATCGTGTCATCAAAACATCTTTGACACTAAATGTGTATCATTTTTTCCAATGAAAATATTGATAAAATTCAAAATTAAATCTTCTAAAACGGAAGAGACGGAAAATAATCCTGTCATAATTGCTTTACGCAAATTGATGGTATAAAAATCTTTATGATTTTTTAACGTAATGCACCATCTCAAGATGGTAATATGTAGGAGAAGTGTAAAAGATGAAAATAATGGGTGGTTGATATATGGGAAGTTCTAACATGAATTGTCTGCTTGTGAATTTCAGGTAATGTGGCCTTCTCGGCGTACGTATCCAGACATATGTATCATATAGGAGTTGGGCAGGTTATCAAATGTGACGAAACATTGACTAATATTGGAGGTGCGTATGATTCTCTAACGGGATATTTCACTGCTCCCTTCAACGGAGTTTACTTGTTCTCGTTTTTCTCGGGACAGGAAGGTCCTTTCCAAATATTCGTTCGACTGGTGGTGGACAATGTAAATCAGGTGGATGGGGTTGCAGAGGGCACCACAGATGATCATAATGACCAGGGCGGTAATGTGGCAATAATTCAACTAAACGCCGGGCAGCACGTATGGTTGGAAAGCTACAATCAGCCAGACACAAGACTGGATAGTGATGTTAATTACAGGCTGACGTCCTTTTCGGGTGTGAAATTATTTGATCTTTGATTTTAGTGGCATACGTCTTGCAAACATTCAAATGATTTGCGGCAATATTGAACCATAGTCTATACTAATATTTTTCTCCAATGTGTAAAATTCTTTATTGAGGACATTAAGTGTATCCTCAAATCTTATATAAATCAAAATAATAATTAGGAAAGACAATTATATGACTATTTCTGGGAGCTACAGGAGCAAACTCGTGTACTCTTCCAAAGAGAGGATAGTATCACCGAATCTCCAGATAAATTATTGAATGAGAGTCAAGAATAATAAATGAACCAGGATAAGCAACCAAGTCAAAATACCATCCCCGAACCTCACGAGTCACTAACAAGACATGATCCAGGATAGGTAACCAAAGTAAATTACCATCCCCAAAGCTCAAGAGTCAAGAACATGAGATTTGCTGCACTTAATATGGACACGAAAGCAAATAAAAAAAAATAAAATAAAAGAACGTAAACATTGAAAAACACATTGAAAGCGCTACAGGAAATATTGTATTTTATACCAGTAAAAAACAATGAAGTGACATTTAATGTGAGAAAAGAGTGAAAATTTCGTGCGTTCAATATTTGAAGGAAAATGTATCAAAATATACAAATAATGTTTTGTAAAATTGCTTGCAATATTGAAAGTTACGTTGGCCGCATTAAATGTATTTAAAAAAGCGTTCATAGTTGGTTTATTAGATGTAATTTGAAAGTGATAAAGAATTTTGTGAAGAATTAAAACAGTAGGGTATATGACTTTACCATATATTTTGTTCTAAAATCATGTGATTCGAGTAAACACGTTTAGTAGTACCATGTGGTTGATGTACCTACGTAAGTGTGATACATTCTTGTTTTAAAATTTTAAATAAATCGATGTTAAATTTTATAAGATAATTTTGAATCTAAATTGTTAAATAAAAAAATGTTTACAAAGGTCGACATAAAATGTAAATTCGGACAAGCTTATTACAATAACTGATCATATATCTGGATTAATTTTCCTCTGAATATTTAACTTATGAATGTTACTATTTATATTTTTTAAAATAGTTTATATATCGCATCACGTTTCCTATTGTTATTAGAAATATTATATTTAGGGTTACGTTAGAATGACCTTATTTAAAACTTGCAAAGTTTGAACACATTTATACTGAAGAAGGTTCTAAATTTTCATTGATAGGTACGTCTTTCTTCTAAATAATTATAGTGAAATGTTTTCTTTATTTGGTATTTTATTACTGTTAGTATTAAGTCTAACAAATCTCTATGTGGTAGTTGTTTGGCTTTCTATTTGCAGGATTAGGGTTTGTGGTACATTTCTTGTTCTTGAGATTCTTGGCTTTCAGGTTGCCTGCTTTCTTGGAATTGTGTGGTATCATCACTTTCTTCTGACCCTTGGATTACTAGTTGCTGTTCTTGGAGTGCTGACAAAATTTTATATATTTTTTAAATAACAGAATATGATTATTAAATTTCCAAGCAAACGAATAGTTCGTGTTTCATCGATTGGGAGTCTTCAGTTACGACTCTTCCATTATGAAGACAATTATGGTTTCTAAAAATAAAACAAAACATTTGATCCAGTTTGTGACTTACATTTATAAAGCTTAAAAAATCTACTCTTCTTCATTTATGCTCTAGTTTGTCAAGTGAAAGTCTAGTCTAATTTTCCTGTTGTTCTCTTCTGTACCGAACAGACCTTGCTACAAATTACATGCCACTGGTGTGTTTACGAATGATTGATTTCTGCTGTGACGTTTCCTCCAAATTTTCTGCAGTGGTGACGTAACTACCCAACCGTAAAAGTTTCACAGTATCATAAAGGGTTCAACATTTTATTATTATGCATTTCAATATTCTTTTATTGCAGTTTGGTATACCAGTACTCTTATTCTTTCTCAACTCAGATTATGAAACGACACAGCTGAAAAAAAAAAAAAATACATGAGCATTAACATAATCTTAAATATAGAAAATGCTATATATAGAAATCTCGGCTATACACATATAGCCACTAGGCAGCAGGCTATTCAATGCAGTGTGTTGAGGTTAGTGTACTGGGTGACGACTAGTAGATAATGGGGTCTTGGTCACTATACATGATATGTTGGTAGTATAATGTGGGCTGTTGGATAATATATAACAGGGTATTAATCACTATACATGGCATGTTGGATAGTATACGTGTGGTGTTGGATTGTAGATAATGGGGTATAGGTCACAACACATGGCATGTTGTTGGCATAATGTGGGATGTTGGGTGGTAGATGATTGGATATTAGTCAGTACACACGGCATGTTGGATATTAATCAGAAAGCAATTCCTGGATATAGTTTGTTTTTGTGTGTGTGCTTGTGTGAGCGTGTGTTTGAAAGCAGACTGCCTCATCTGACCTAGCGCAGTCTGGTGCCAAGATAAATCCTATATTAAATTCTCCTTGTCACCAGACTCTTGTTTGATTCTAAATTATTAGGTCAGTCCGGGGACAAGAAAAAATATCCAATGTTAAATTCCCGTTTGTAGCCAGACTACCTGATCCGATGTTAAGTTCCCAGACCATTCACTATATGTAAATGTATGGGCTAATGTTAATTCCGCACATCCCCAGATTCCCACATATAACTACTTGTGTGCAGAGCTCACGCCTCTTCTACATCACTGATTCAGAAATAATACTGCAGCTCTCAACAAATACGATCCTATTTAGTTAAACAATAAAAACTTAAATATTGTTGTAGTGATGTCATCGTTTGGTGGTATTATGGCCCTAATTATTGGATACATCCATTTCATATCTCAAATAGTTATTTATGATCCAAGTTGACGTGCATTTTTATGCTGACAAAATAGGTAAGGTCATCTTTCAGAATTGCTATTATTTGCGGGCTTATGACTTCGGATTATTGAACGTATTTGCTTTCGTTTCCACACAAAAACAATGTTAATTCATATATAAGTCTAAATGTTTCAATCAAATTCGGCATGTGGCTTTACATTTACATGGATGCAGTCTTAAATAAGTTTGAGGGTTGGTAGTGCCATTTTTCAGTGGAGTTGTGGCCGCAAATTTTCCCCCAGACTCGTTTCGTTTCCAGATTATAATTAACTATTTCCATTTGATCACAACCATAACTAGCAGCTTTCTGATTCGTCGAGTTATTTGAGTTATTTGGCCCTGACGGTCGGAATAATCTCTACAAGGAAACTTTGCTCATTCCCGACGAATATGGCTAAATTTGATATGTACAAGCAAACATGCACCCTAAGATGAAATTTAAATACATCCATGCTTTAAAACAACTTCTGTCCTGAATTTGAAAATTCTCATGTGTGTGTGCTTGCGTGACTTTTTAAAAAGAATATTTGCATTTATTTTTATATTTGTTGTAAGGTGAAAGAGGCAGAACAAAGACAAACAAATGTAAAACTGTATTTTTTTCTATTATGAAAGGAAATTTTTATTATCTCACAAAGTTAGTGTTTAGCATCACCTCAGCATGATTGTTATTTAGTGCCAAATAACTGAAGTTCTAAAAAATGTAAAAATGAAGAACTGTGCAACAACTTTACAATGATAAACCTTTCTATGTAAAATAAAATAAAACGATTTTGATGCGTAAATTCTATTAGCATGTAAAAAAAGTCCAACAAAACAACAAAATATGAGAAGATAACACATTAAAATCCTTAACATATATATACTGTTATGTAAATCGTATTCCCTCAAAAAGTCCAAGGTTTCATTTGATACGTTATACAAAAATGTTCCCCTATCAAATTCATATTCATCTAGAAGAAAGTTATATCCTGTTTGACCAGAATGTATTCCACTATTAGTGGACACTGGCAGATTAGGCACTAAGGTCGCGGCTTACTCTGCGGGCAGATTAGGCACTAAGGTCGGGGTTTAATCTGCGGGCTATGTGCTTGAGTCAGATATGTGCATTTGATATGAGACAGGCACAGTACCTCCTCATCTTTTCAATTTGTATTATGCGAAGATAGCCACTCCCCCAAAGGATGGGTTAGATGTTTTGTTTGTGGCATTTTCTTCTGCATGTTTCTCTAAGTATTTAGAACATGCTGATTTATATAATAGTAGTTGTCAGTAAATGAATTTTCCATTTAAAAATGTGTGTGACAACAGGGCAGTTTTGTCCTTGTTATTCACCGTTTCAATACCGTTTTTACCAATGTGAAAGGCAGTAAATATTGTATGAGTAAAACGTTTCTGTACGATTTGGGATATTACCAGGTTAATACATTCAATGTTTTGACAAGAATTCGGTGTGGGAAGAGAATCAAAGAAGACAAAATATTTGTTTACAGATTTCAATGTTATTTAAAGATTTGAGTATGGCTTTAATTTCTGGTAAAATGGAGACTTTATATGGCAATTGGCTCGAGATGGTGCCATGAGATGTTGTAATGGCAGTTCCAGCCTGGTCTGCATCTTTTGAACCATGTGTATTCACGGACATATCGTCAAGATAGGAGGCTCCGATTTCATTTCTTTATTCTCTGAAAAGGAAAGGATTTATTAAGGATAGTTTTAATTGGCAGAGATTAAATAATGTTTTGGGGCTTTTGATAATCAAGATGGTGATATTGGAACTGAGAATTTGGCAGCATTTACAACATTCATGTTTGTCATTTGTAAGCGAGGATAGATTTGTGTGCTAAAAGGAAGAGTGGAATTTGATTTTTGAGGGCATAAGGCCTGGAATTTGGGCCTAATATTACATCGGACGGATTAGATGAATTCTAAGGTAGCTTGGTAGCATACAGAAGAGCCAATTTTGTCTCAGGGGTGCTTTAATATAGAGGCTTTCTGAAGTGGAAATTCTAAAGGCTTCCAGAGAAAATCCGAGTCATGGGGTCATGGATTGATTAAGCTAGCTACTTTTGTCCAAGGGCAATGGATCCGTTAAGTTTGCCACTTTTGTTCAAGACCAATGGATCCATTAAGTTTGCCACTTTTGTCAAAGTGGCTAAGGTTTCGTTAGGTTTGCCACTTTTATCAAAGGGGCCATGGATCCTTTAAGTTTGCCACTTTTGTCAGTGGATAAGGATCCGTTAGGTTTGCCACGTTTGTCAAAGGCTCCATCAAGTCGGACACTTTTGACCAGTTGATGATGGATCCATTAAGTTTGATACTTTTTAGTTTAGTATATATTTCTCATTTGTATTTTGACACCATCCTTATAAAGTCACTTCATATTTCAAATATAACATGAACACGTACTTCTCTTTCTCCATGTCCTGCTTCTACCCTTATGTCATGTCCTTGGTTACCTTGGATTCCAGGATAATGACCATAGATACATCTCCAGTTGTTTTTAGGATATACCTTGCAACACAGTAACGTTTTAGAAAAAATTAAAAATAAAATATTACAGGCATGAAATGATTTCTTGTTGTGTCATTAGCGATGTCATCATGGCCTGAAGTAAATTGATACAATGATGCACGTGACTGTACTTCAGTCACTTTCCTAAACTAATATGCAGTTTTCTTCAATAAAATCAATTGATTTTCATCATATGACGAACACAATCTTATAATTGTACTAAAATTAAAATAATATTTATGCAACTTGCTGAGTACTATAGTTTTAATTTTCCGGTAACCGATACTTAACAAGATAAAAATTTCTTGACACGTTTCATAAACTGCATTGTAATGGGGACACATGGACGATACAATAGTTTTGTTACATTTTAGATTTACGTATTTATTTATATTACTAAACTGGCGAATCCAGCCCTACTAAAATACGAAAATGTCTTATCCTGTCTACTTTTAGATAGACAAAGTGCAGTAACTCTTTCCCATTACCTCCTCTTGAAACCACCTGGTGTCGCCAGTTTTTAGCTGAACGAGACAATAACGAGGATTCTCGCATGGCAGGGTGGTTGGGAGGGCTTGTAAGTAATGTGATTGGGTAAGTATTTTCGGAGAAACATAATTTACTTCAAAATTTGCTTTCGCCTTCAAATACGTTCCCCAGTCACATTTCATTAGGAGAATAAATAAGAGGAGGAAGGGATGCTGAGCATCCGACCTCTGCATAGGGTATCCTTCCGGGTATGAGTGGTTCGATTCCCCATATGAAAGATAACCCATTCTTCTAATGACCCAAGCAAAACAGCCCGGGATCCCTTGACACCAGCAACACCCTTGACCAGGAACTCATATATGGTTGAGAAGATGAAGTTATCTTCTCACCTACAAAAATTTTCACTGGCGAATCCAGCGAAGCTAACAGGCTGCGTTGATTGCTTCTGTTTGGGTCTGGTGGCCGTTTGTACTGCCGCCACTGGGCACAACAGATTCTAGATTACCTCTGCGACGTCAAATGTGTGAAATGGAGGCTTGAGAAGGTTCGCTCTGCACGGCAGCCAACAGCTTCTATTATATTGGGTTGGAAGGTTGCGTTCGAACGCGAGGCTCTCTGAGAGTGCTAGAAACTTCTGAGCAGTAATCTATGTGAGGTTACTCTGATCTGGTGAGACTTCAGAGTATACCAAGAGTACGACCCACTTCAGCCAGGAATAAATGGCGGGAAGCGTGATATCCTGTGCTCCGTTTCACAGGGATTGCTCAAAACTTTGGAGCAGTAAGCTACGTGTGGCAACTCTGATTTGGTGAGACGTCAACCATGCGTACGACCCACTTCAGTCCCGAAGAGAGGGCTTGAAGGGTGATATCCAGTGTTCCAGCTCACACTGGAAGGAAGAAGCATTTGTGCGTGCCACGACTTCTCTCTGTGCGCTTCAAGTTAGTGCTAGAGCGCACGAATAGGATCTTGGCTGGCTGCTGATCGCGACATGGTCTATGGAAGAGAGTGAGCAAGTGACGACAATTTGACTACCGCCAAATGGTAACCTATGTTGGGCTATGAAGCCCTATGGTGTCAGGAAAACCACAGAACCCTCTGATCTGAACTTAATGGAATTCGGGTCGAGGTAAGAGGGCATGCAGCTCTCCTACCCTGCAAGCAGAAGCTCAAGCTATCCGAGACATGATCAGTATGATAGTGACTTTAGCGAAGTGTAGGCTAGAAGTTCGATGGGATTCGAATCAAGCCCTGTCAAAATTCAGGATTGGATCCATTTTGAGACAGAATGAGGAATATTAGCCGATTGAGACCAATCATGTCTAATAGATCCAATAGTCCGCTTTCACGCCCAAAACATGTTTGCCATGATGCCGGAATGTGTCCAAGATCATGGGGCAGTAGCCTTGTTGAGACCCAACTGCTCCTCCTCAAAGAGCCACAGATACTTCGACCAGTCGAGGGTCACATGTACACAGGCGGGCGATGTAGTTGGTATGGCACCAGTCCTTAAGAACACGCCACTTTTCCGCATGAATCTTCAGGTTGGAGGGTCTGCTTACTCTCGAGACTCTCTCTACAATCGAAAGTTTGGATTGTTTGACTCGCAAGGCTGTTCTGTTAAGAGCCGAGCGTGTAGAATAAGAGGGCGGTCCGGACATGGAAGGACCACCCGTGACAGTGGATGCTTGAGAAGATATGGGTTGGCCGGAATCTTCCTGGGTGTACAATCACTAGAAGGATAAGATCAGTGAGCCAGAGCTTGTCCCATTGGAGGGGGATATCATAATCATCTGATTATGTAACTTTTGGGTTATTTTCAGTATTGGTACAGTGGGAGGGGAGGCAAAGGACCACAACCCCTCACAAATGATTGGCAGCGCATCCACGGCCCAAGCTTTTGGGCCTGGAACTGGAGAGACGAAGGTGAACAGCCTTTGATTCCACCTCGTCGCCAAGAGGTCGATCATTGGATGCCAGTGAAGTGCGCAAATCCGAGTGTAGACCATTCTGTATGAAGGACATGACCACCTCGGGGTTGATTCTCGGCCTGACATTGATGCTGCCGAGAATGAGTGTTGATATGGAGATTGTTGCACCCACGCAAGAAATGCCAACTCAGAACACACAGTTGGAGTGATTTGTTGCCTCCCTGTTGGAGGAGATTGGTCACCACCACCGAGCTGTCGGACCGAACGAGGACCGTGATCGCCTCAAAGGTGATCTTTTCAGAAAATGAAAGGTATTGACGGCAGCCTTCATTTCTAGGATATTGATGTGTAGAGGCCGTTCCCCTGACGGTAGTGAAAATCTTCAACAGGTGGGCATCCCCACCGTGCGCACTGACGGGGGTACCTACCGTTCTTTGCGCCTGGAGCTTCTTCAGCGTGGTTCCAATCGTCAGCCGACCTGGACTGCCCTACTGAAGCGGGAATGATCGAATCTCGGGCGTGATCATATCTGTTTGATTAAGAGGACATAAAACGGGGCGCCAATGTGCTGAAAAGGCCCGCAGAAAGAGACGGCCAAGTGGGGTTCTGGTCCACTGCCGTATAATAAACCGAGGAGTTGCAAGAAAACTGCCGTTAAAATCCAAGTCCTATTGGAAACAGACTCGACGAACTCAACAAGTCTGGTAACGCAAACGCAAGAGGTCGCGTCATGTTAAAGTAGGTCAAGAACTACATAGCCAGATAGCGCCTTTGAGTAGGATAGAACTTACCATATGTTTCAGTAGCATGCCGCCCAGGCACGCTGCCGTCGATGTAGTCGGCAGGAACAGGGAGAACACTCAATCCATAGTCTGAGTGAAAGCCTAGGGGCTGGTGTTGAGGACAAAGGGAAGAACGGTGAATGATAAACGGTGTAGCGGTAAGCGAAACGGAGCAACTTGCGAGAGACAGGGTGGATAATGACGTAAAGGTATGCGTCTGTCAGCTCGAGACTGGCGGCATACTCGCTCTGTCTGACGGAAAGGCAGATGGACCTCGCCATCTCCATCTTGAATTGAGTGAGGCGGCTCCCGTCGATGGTAGGCCTCAACCTGATGTTTGCAGTCCGAAAAATAAACAGCCTTGAGTAATATACTGATGATTGTGGCCTTTGCAGTAGCTCCTGCTTCTTTTTTATGATGAGCGACCTCATCTCCTCTTGTAGAAAAGAATCCGTCTCCCGATCTGACGGTGTAAACGTAAAGAGGGGAGAGGAGATTGTTGATCTGGTGATTTCAGAAACTGGTTTCATACTGTCACTGTATGATTGCATCCTAGGGATCGATGTTGGTGCATGTGTGACTAAGGATATCCCCCATCTTAAGTCAGCTGCACATCCCTTCACACTGACGCAGACTGAGTGGATCCAACGCCTGTGTAGGTTGAGCGGCGAGGTGGAGGGGCAGTTCCTGAGCTGCCGGCCTCCAAACTTCCTTTATTTTCCCCCTAAAGCAACGGTGACCCGAAAAGATCGTCCGGAAATGGAGGGTATGATAAGGTAGAAGCGACGTGGATCGAATGTATGCGACACATCGTATCTAGAGTAGACTGGCCGAACCCGACAAAGAGTTGGCCATGCTCGGGAGATCGGTTCTGAAGGCGTCTGTGCTTTAGGTCTGTTTCTTCCTCCTTAACAAGATCTACATATTCTTATGAGCAGTGGTAAGGGTGGGGGCATTCCAAAGTAGCAAACACTCAACAAAAAGGAAATTGTCCTTGACGGCGGCTAACTTCAGTCCTAATGTAATGTGATTGGGGAACATATTTGTAGGAGAAAAGGAGGCTCAAAAGGGATCCTTTGGCAGGCTGGAAGAAGCAGACCATGTGAGGGCATTCCTTCACCTTTGGACAAGAGCTGTGGAATTGAAACATCCCATGATTGTTGACTGTACACCACGAGATAATTAGTATATGTTCTATTTTGGAATCAATTTAATCCAGTGGTACTATACATGTGAATATAAAATTCCATGTCAATCTGCGATTGAAGATTAATCTTATAACCATCATACTTTATGATAAACGATTCATCCATCAGACCTACATCATACTTTTTGACGAGCCATATATTAATCATACTTGATAAATTCCATACTTTGATCTTGTCAACAGATCCGTGTCAACCATATTTGTGTATAATTTCATACATTCATCATATTTGGCGATAGTTCCATATATTGATCACATACATTCACATACGGGATCATTTGTGTCTGTGTGCTTAAACGCCCGTCTTTGATGGGTTTCATTTATGAATATCATTTTTTTATATCCATTTCTGAACTTTTTGTGCATCATCCTGTTATATCCACTGCTAAACCCAACCCCACCTAAGTCATGTGTCCGATTTATTCACACACATTATAAATCAACATCTCATGTAATTGTATTTAGTGATTTTGCTAGATCGGATCCCCCAGTTTCAATCCTGTTAGACATAGGACCCAAGTAACCAAATGCTATCACCTACCACAAACAGGCCTAGCCTGGTCTAACCAATACATTAGACTCATTGATTGAAAACACCCTAAACATATTCTGTTACCTCATATGGTCTGTATGTGGATACTATTCTACAGTAGTAATGAAGTTCTTGGCAACTTCGTAACTATTGCACATATACTTTATGTTCTGTTTTCCTTGTTGACATTTATGATGGGCTGGACAAGTTTTCTTACATACTGCAGATTTACGTCTCAAGAATTATTCAAATATATATATATATATATATACAAAGAGAGAGAGAGAGAGAGAGAGAGAGAGAGAACAAAGACATGGATAGATAAATAGATAAATGACTGATGTATGGCATGTTTGCCAGCTAAAAGACATGATGGCAACAATACTGCAAAACCAATGGTGCAAAATTTCAAAATTAGGATCACAAATTGTGTTAGCTACCACTACTGCAAAAACTGGGATAAAAAAAAAAAAATTTGGTGTAAAACTTCTATTGTTTATTAAACAGTATACTACAGCCACTAAACACGATTCATTAGTTTTCAAAATTAGACATACTGTCTTAGTATCTGAAATGACATAAACCAGATGCAATACTATTTCAAACAGAGAACAACAAAAAATATAAACACAAAAGACATTGCAGTTTTCATTGTGCTTTAATACAGAGATCTGTGTATTTAGAGTCTACACAATATGTACAGTTTTCATGAGTATATTATTGCACAATTGTTTGTGAGCAAATGCAAAACCTGCAAACAGAAAGCATATTCAATGGCATGCGACAGCAAATCCCAATACTTTCCATGTTTACCTCCGATTTTGGGGTACAATACCATGTCTCAAATACCTACTGTGATAACCTATCATTACAAACCCCCTTTAACAACTTCAGCATCAACTAATAAATGATGTTTCAAAAAATATTTACACATCTGATGCATACAAGTTTGAAATGACTTCAATTAGGAGACATAAAAGTCTGCCGTTATGTTAAGAGCCTGTAGGCATGTATGGGCAGGTATGGACGTATGGGCTAAGTACATGAGTAGGTTGCACCACTTTATCAAGTAGGTTATTTCACTTTATAATGCTGTAGGCATATATGGACTGATGGGCTAGGCAAATCTGTAGGTTGTTCCACTTTTATGGATAAATGGGCTGATGGGCTAAGTGCCCAAATAGGCTCTTCCACTTTATAATGCTGTTAAGTATATATGGGCTGATAGGTAAAGTACACAAGAAGGTTGTTCCAATGCCGCTCATGAGAGCAATGTAAGTGCTGAGAGGTCACACTATACCAAGGAATGATGCAAGCAAATCTGTCACAACATGGCAAAATCCAAAAACCTTGCATTGTCACTAGAGAAATAGATGACTGACCTTAACAGCAGGTCATTAGGTAATAAATATACCTAATATAAATGCACTCGTAAAATTTTAAAGATTATACACATAACAGAGTCTTAAGTAATAAAGCGATACACAAACACTTAATGCAGTTAATTCTTGAAGCATGAAAAGTTTGTCAACTTCTGCCCTTGGTGGGTAGTGTCCTCCAAGATGAATACACCCATCAAGTTACATGACTGTACTTACAGTGTCAACAAAACTGAACTAGAAGTAAAAACTAAAAAGCTGGAATGTGAAAAGTAGGTCATTATGACTCATTTTTGCTGATGGTGAGCTGTATCATCCAAGATAGATACATCAAGTTTCATTAATGTACATCCAATAGTCTCAGAGAAACTAAGCTAAACGCAAAACTTAATTCTAATGCCTAGGAAAACAGCAGCAGCACTCTCACAAGTAAACTTTATGCTTTGCAGGCAAGACAAAACACGATAAAACAATACTCAACCAATGTAATGAGATCCATGAACACACCTGCATTACAAGAGGGGGAGTGGTATATCAAGGGACTTTACAGCAAGGATCCACCGTACAAGGCATATATTTAGACATTAGTAGTGACCCAATAAGGGGTCCTCTGCAGGCTGAACAAAATATGACACCCTTCTCAAACCTCATCACTTACTTGACAAGTATATTGTAATGTAGTTTGATGAACTTCCACCCAAACATGTAAGAAAAGAATTCACATTGTTAATTGAAAGACCAGGTAGATAAAAGGAGGGATGAATGTAAGGCATCATATGTCCTTGACACTCTCATGGAAAAGTAAAGTAAATATTGCGTAAATGTCTGGCATACCTTAAAACATCAATTTTTTTTTGTTCATGTGTGAGGTAGAAACAGTAAGAATATAGACATCTATGTTAAATGCCTCTAAAGCTTACATCATTTACAACCTACAACTGACATATTGCTACAAAATGACAATTCTGACATGAATTCTTATGATTTATAGAAACTGATGGAAAACAACTGATCTGGAAGTTTACATTCCCAAGACATATACTCAACTGGTGAGGATGTTTACCGCACCAATACATATACTCAACTTGTCTGCATGTTTACCACACCAATACATATACTCAACTAGTCTGGATGTTCACCACATGAATACATATACTCAGCTTGTCTGGATGTTTACCACACTAATACATACACTCAACTAGTCTGAATGTTTACCATACCAATAATATACTCAACTTGTCTGAATGTTTACCACACCAATACATATACTCAACTAGTCTGGATGTTTACCATACCAATCCATATACTCAACTAGTCTGGATGTTTACCATACCAATACATACACTCAGCTTGTCTGGATGTTTACCATACCAATACATATACTCAACTAGTCTAGATGTTTACCACACCAATACATTTACTCAACTAGTCTGGATGTTTACCACACCAATACATATACTCAACTAGTCTGGATGTTTACCACACCAATACATTTACTCAACTAGTCTAGATGTTTACCACACCAATACATATACTCAACTAGTCTGGATGTTTACCACATGAATTACATATACAGGTGATGCTTGCTATATGACAATTCAATTTATTTGATTCATTTTAATGACATTTATAATGAAGGAACAAAATTCAAGTTGTACCACTGTGCTGGCTTTTATGCCATTTACTGTGAACTACACACAGTTCACATATGTGCATACACACACACATATCATTTCTCACCAAGAAAATTATGCATAAATTAATCATTACCTAAAACTTAGATGTTTTATTTGCCCAAGAACTTCCTTAAAACTTATAAGTACAACTTGCCCAAGAACTTCCTTAATTTAGATGTTTAGTCTGCCCAAGAACTTCTTTAAAACTTAGATGTACAATTTGTCCAAGAACTTCCTTAATTTAGACGTACAATTTGCCAAAGAACTTCCTTAATTTAGAGGTATTGTGTGGGAAAAATTACTTTGAATTATGCCAAAACCACAGGAACACATCTATGGTGTAAATCAAACATCACCTGTAATCAACTGGTCTGGATGTTGACCATTCTAATGCTGATACAGGATGTTCACTATACTCATACCAATGCAGGTAATCAACAGGTCTGGATATTTACCATGCTAAAGCAGATACAGGATGTTTACTGTACCCATACCAACACTGGTAATCAACAAGTCTGAATATTTACCATACTAAAGCAGATACAGGATGTTTACCATACCCATACCAACACTGGTAATCAACAAGTCTGAATATTTACCATACTAAAGCAGATACAGGATGTTTACCATACCCATACATGTAATCGACTGGTCTGGATGGTATACCATACCAATACAGGTAACAAAATGGTCTGGATGGTATACCATTTTATCACAAATAATCAAGTACATATATAAAACACAAACTAACCAACAATCAGACTACTGAGAGATGTTCCATTTAAACATACATGGTACTCATTGAATGCAGGCTTTAAAAATATTCCAGCAAACTAAGTTTACATGAAAGTTCATATGAAAATGATACAGTTATTGTTTCTTAATTGTATCATAAGGTGGTTACTCAACATTAAAAGGGCCATTAATCCAAAGCATGTTTCATTGGAACAACCCCAACTTGACATAATGGAATCACTATTAAGCACTGCTTCAAATACCTGAAAATGTGTTCAAATGTTCGATCTTTAATTAATTAATTAAATTCAAGGTCTTGAATTTTTAAAGTTTAGATGAGTATGATATCAGATCCATGTAAATTTGACAAATAAAACCTGGATTAATTTCCAATGGGATATAAATACAAGCATACAAATACAAATTCTGATCTGAAACACATTTCCTTTATGAAAAGTATAAAATGGAGATTACTTTTTAAAATACAAAATTTGTTGCACCTACCCACTGGAAAATTAAGCAGTGATTATAAAAAGGAACAATGCCCATAAATAACGTAAATTATGAGTTATTTTTCTAAGTACAATATGGTAACAAACAGATCACGACATTAACAAGAGTGACTGACATTGATGCAAGAAACACTTCTAATATTCTAAGCCAGGGCAGTCCAACATCTTCCGACACCGTAGGCCACATGGACAAAAAATGCAATGTTCATGGGCCACACATCATAACTGATCTTTTACCATACAATAATACAATAATCATAGAACTGACTTTTGTATGAGTGCGGGCTAAAAACATGACCCGCAGGCCTGTAGCTGGGCCACTGTGTTTTAAGCCAATAGCTGTGTATTTTGGTAGCTCAGTCAATTCTCTGAGGTCCTTGTTACAAACAAGCAACAGTGCAAACTACTACTGATACTTCACAAGCAAATACAAGAACATTCTGTAATGTGAGGAAAGGGGTAGTCAATGATTCAAAAAGTCTTCATTGACAAATTTTCCTCAAATGAGTACAAAGCATGCACCTGACAAGCAATAACAACAAAAACATTGATTATATCACAATTATTGGTAAAATATGTTCATGCCTTTTATTTCCATGACTGAAGTTTATAAGGTATCTATACAAAAATTACACAATGACAATGTCTAGAAACAATCTGCAACTTTTAATCACAAAAATTTACTTTCTGAATCCAGCAATCTGACTAGCTGAAATTTAAGTTGCCTTGAAACTGACCAATCAAATATCTTGAAACATACCTTATCACTTATATTGGTAAAACTACAGCCAAATCTATCATCTAGACTGATGTCATATGTAATAAACGAGGTGGCTTTTCAATTCTGTTCTTAGTTTACATTATTGCAGGCAATACCATTACAGTTTGTGGCTTGGTCATCTTCTGCTTCAAACAGCACCTGAAATTAGAATAAAACTGTCTTGGTCAAAATGGGAGCACAGGCATTTTTAACTCACTATTAAATCTGACTTCACTGGAAAGTGACAATTGTTTGACTAGACCTTATTTGTACTGTAGCTACATCATGCAGATGAACATCTATCTCTTCTGGGCTGCATTGCAACAGATTACAGAAAGCAGTGGCAAGCTCAAAAGACATGTCGCTACATATCCTTTCTTTGATCTATTTGCAAGTGTCAATAAACAATGGTTGACTATAATCAGTGAACTGTATTTACAGAAACAAAGTCACTGATCTGCTGGGGTGACTACTGTGCTAAAGGCAAATTTGACAGTCATGTGTACTTTACCAAATACAACAGCTGATATGATGGAACAATAATACTTATGGCTTATTAGAGACATAATAATTTCAGGTGTTCAATAGCCTGTTAGGAATACAATATCTTACCTAGCCTGAATACAACAACAGCTAATTAAAGCTAAACTATGAATGCACAAACACACTCAGGTTATGTCCAAAATCAAGTACAGTGTTTTTTTAAATAAATTAAAAGATCTTAATAAATATAATTATTTGCTGCACATGTGAATCTCAAATACCATCTGAAATTTTTTTTAAAAAAAATTATAATTTTTTCAGACATTAAAATGCATTGGGTGAGGTTGTATGTTTAATAATGTTTATTTTTTTATTTTTTTATTTCTGATTCTGTTTTCAGCCCACAAAATTTGATTCTAGTGACACATCACAAGAGTATTGATTTCCATTCAATAATAACTGTTGTTAGATTCATGGCAGCTGGAGGTATATGTACATCGTATTTATTTCTCGTCAGCAAAGATACACACAAATCCATTTTGCTTATAGAGTGGTGGTCAGGTTTAGATCATATTTTTTTTATTACTTCAGGAGGCAAGGTTTTATTCACTGAGGAATACTGAAATTCTCTGCAAAATGCACACTACGGAATTAAATAGAGTACATACTGGACCTTACTTACACAAACGTGACTAATTTATTAACAACACTGTTCTTTTTGCATTGTCTGCTATGTACAACTAGAGTCTGAATTCTGTCAAAAACCTTATGAAATCACAGCACTTGTTACTTGTCTGTCTTAAGTACACATAACTGTGTAAAACAGTATACAAATAAAGCAATAATTAATCTTAAAACAATGACCTGTTTGTCGGCAATGTTCCAGTAAACCTATGAGTAAGAAACAGGAATTAAAGTCAAGGACATCTTTAAAATTAGGTTACTGGTTTTTATGAAATCTGATATTTTGGACCTGGTTATGTCAATAATTTTTGACATTCCCGATGTAATCAAGATAACCGGATCTGACTATACAAAATTTTAAAAAATTTGATGAGAATTAAAATCTCAGTCGCTAAAAAGTAGCATTATGTGCTGCCAATCAGCTGCAAGGTATCTCATTAAAATGTCGACCGCTCCGGTGGCCTAGTGGTTAGAGAGTCCGCCTCGAATGCGGGAGGTCGTGGGTTTGATCCCCAGCTGAGTCATACCAAAGACTTACAAAAAATGGTACTAACAGCTGCCTTGCTTGGCGCTCAGCATTAAGAGGTTAGTGTTAGGACTGGTCGGCCTGGTGTCAGGATAATGTGACTGGGTGGGACATCATGCTACATGTCTGCAACATGATGCCCCAGTGCTAGACATCACTACAAACTGCCACACTGCAGACATTGTAGCGATATGACTGAAAAATTGTTACAGCTACATTAAAAATCCAAATCACACACACACACACACACACACACACACACACACGCACACACACACATTAAAATGTCAGGTATCCTATTTACAGAACCTGTCAATGACAGTGATAATGAAAACTTAAGGTACAGCAATTACGAGTTGAATTCCATCTCCGAAGTGGACACAAGCTCAGCCAATCAGATACGACATTACCTCAATAATATCTGCAGACCTTTCTCATAATCCAACTTATTCAAAATCTTGACAATATAAGACTATTTAACAAGTTTGTTCAAAATCTTGACAACATATGACCATTTAACAAGTTCAAAATCTGATTAGAAATATAGTTGCAAGATTATTGGCAAGTCTGGTCAAGCAGATGCATGGTCAAATCATGAATATGCATGAATTTCATTTGTAATCACACTCAATCAAGATTTAGATGACAAAGGTCTATTTTACCAAAGTCTGAACAAAATCCTATAATAAAAAACAGTCACTATATTAGTAAAAGAAAATATCTCTGTATCAGATTCCGGGTCACCTCATTAATACAGTAAAACCTGTTATGAGAGACCGCCCCTTCTGCCAACAAGCGGTCTCTCAAGACAGGTGGTCTTTCATAGCAGGTTTGTACACAAATACCAGTTTCCAAGGTCCCGTTTCAGAACAATTTCAAGAAAAATAACCACAATCACTGTACATATATTCTATTCTTTATTAATAGTTGTTGCTAAAATATTGTATGCATTCATCTAAAAACGAAATTATATTGTAATAAAGATATACTTCTATCATTAAACATGAAATCACATTTACATTTGAAGATCACATATTTTAGCATATGAAATCGTTTCTGAATTATTCGTTTTCCTTTATAACAACCTAAATTTGTTTTACCGACATTTAAACCGCATTTTTTGCGAGTGATCTGCACTTTTTCACTTCTTTCAGTTACAATAATTATTTTCTTCAGCCTTAAAATTTGTCTCTTTTTAGTTGGAGGTTCATCCATTGGTATTAAAATTCTAGGTGTTAAAATTATTAGTACTCAGTTGTAACATCGAACGTAAAGACTGTGGCTGTGGGAACATATGAAAAATCTATACATGTGCATTGCATATCTAACAATTAATGAAATAAAGAGAAACAATTATCTCATCCAGAAACAGGACCATTTACTCAGTGACAAAAGTCAATGGCTTCATTCAAAGATAACATACAGGGATTAACTCTATAAGCAAGTGCGTAACCCGGTCACACCAACTTGAATAGACGACAGCTTTGTGAGTGGGATGTCATCACTTAACATGGGGGGGGGGGGAAAAAAACAAACATCACAAGTCTTGAGCACTATCAATCGAATCCCGCAAATGATTCTCTCTTGCTGGTTTAATAGACACTGACCTTATTCACTCCCGGCAATACCGATTAACTCGAGACAAACAAAATACATGACCACTACGTCAACTCTGACACTTCAACGGCATTTCATGACATGTACATTAGCCTGGTTTACGGACTGTAGCATCTATCACCGGTAGCAACAATCCTTTTTTAAATATTCTTTTGATATTTGTTTTTGATCAGAACAATCGATACTAATCAAGCGGTCGTTGTAATAATTGATTACATAAAGGTCACTGGTGTCTGTCAGTTCTCGCGATACAGTAGTCATAGGGGTGCCAGGTCCTACAAAGGCCGGGAAGCAGGTTAATTACAGGATTAATTAGTCTGGTTCCCTTCTTTGTATGCTTGCTGATTTCCTCACCACTATACGAATAACGGAGAACAACACATGGAGCACATGAAGCAGGGAACCAGACTAGGAAATAAGCGATCGTTCTTACAGCGATTAAACAAAGGTTGGTGGAGTTTATCCTCGTTTTTTGCGATGCGGTCATTCATAGCAGTGTCGAAATGCACATTTTGTCAAGATATCGCAGTCGCTGGTCGCGTTCAGCAGGTGGTCGCTCATAGCAGAGCGTTTATATAATAAAATCGATCCGTGCATTACGATTGTGGTCGTACATGACAGGTGGTCGCTCATAGCAGAGGTCGCTCAAGATAGTTTTTACTGTATGCATAGAACTCACTCTTCACTCAACATCTTGATGATATTAGCTTATTTATCAAGTCTGATATATACGATTTCTCAAACAGAAACATACTCAGTCCATCAAATGCATGATCACCTCATTAATATGCATGGATCTTGCTCATTATAAAATACATGTATCTTAATGATACAAGTCTTTTTTCCAAGTCTGATAAAAATATAATCAGAAATAGTCACAAAACATTTACAAGCTCAACAAGATGAAAAATAGCCCCAGTAATATATAAGGATGTTTGTTCTAATCGAACAATTCCAAGATCTTAAATGTTTAAGCCTATTTACTATGTCTGATCAAAACTTGATGAGAAACAGAGACCCTAGAGTGGTAACAGACTCAGCCAATCATGTCAATAATATGTATGGAGCCTGCACATTATCACATTCATGCGAGAGCTTGATCATTTAGGCCTCTATCTAAGTCTCATTGAATTCATATAAAAACAAGGCTTCCTGAGTGGTAATGAACTTGGTTAATCAAATGCAAGATCATCTTTATTAATATGCACGGATCCACTTGCTAACAAAATTGTCCAAGCTTCAAGATATAAGCATATATTCCACATCTGACTACAATCAGATCAGAAGTATGGCATCCAGAGTTGAAACAAGCTCAGCAATCAGCTGCATGATGACCTCATTAATATTTGTGGTTAATGCTCATTATCTAAATCATCCAAGATCATTAAGATATAAGCCAAGATTCCAAGTTTAATCAAAATCAGATAACAAGTATGGCTTCCACAGTTCTAACATGTTCAGCCAATCTGATTCAAGATCACATCATTAATATGCATGATCTCACTCCTTATAAAGTCTATCCAAGATCTTGCCGATATAAGCCAATATTTTAAGTTTGATCAAAACTGGATTAGAAATCTGGCTTCCTGAGTGGTCACTAACTCAGCCAAAAAGATGCAAGATCAGCTCATTAGGATGTGTGCAACTTGCTCATTCAAACTTGTCTAAGAACTTCATGATATAATCATTTATTCCAAGTCTGATCACAAATGGATCGGAAATACATATACAGCCTCCCAAGTGGCAATAAATTCAGCCAAACACACACAATATCACCTAAGTAGTATACATGAATCTAGATCATATCAAATTTCTTGTTCATATAAGCATATACTACAAGTATGATCAAAATGGAATAATAGAAATCTAGTCTACTGAGTGGTAACAAGGTCAACAAATCAGATGAAACATTACCTCATTAATATGCATGGTTCTTGCTCTTTACTGAAAGATCAAAGCATTTGATGATATAAGAATTTATTTCAGGATTGATCAAATTCAGATCAGAAATATGGCTTCCACAGTGGTAACAATCTCAGCCAATCTGATGCAAGATCACCTTTTTAGTATGCATGGATCTCTCTCATTAACAAAATGTTTTGAGGTCTTAATGAAAAGTATATATCCCAAGTCAGGTCGAAAATCGGATTAGAGATATAACCTACAGTGTTGTAGGAAGTTTAATGAATGAGAAACAAGACTGCCTCATTAATATGTATTGATCTTGTACATCAATGAACTTGTCAACATTTTGATGAAGTCAACCAATATTCCAAGTTTACTTGACATCAAATCAGAAATATGGACTCTAGGATGGTAACAAGTCACTACTGATGGATGATGAATGATAGATAATACAACAGACACAGGGCTTATAATGTCATCTCACTTTGCCTTAAAGCCAACTGAGCTAAAAATCATCCAACATCTTGACAATATTAACCTATTTACAAATTATGATTAAAATCAGGTCTGAAATAGTCTCTTAAGCATTAAAAGTCCAGCTAATATGTATGATCAATTCTAAACTATGCATAAATCTTGCTCATAATAAAAAATTATCTACATGCATATTTATTAAGTTTGATAAAAATATCACAAATAGAGTTGGTCAGGTGATGACAAGCTCAGCCAATCTAATTCAAAATCACCTCATTATTATGCAAGGATCTTGCTCATAACTGTACTAATCCAAGATGGAAGCCTATTTACCAAGTATGATTAAACATAACAAGTTCAGCATACCAGATGCATGATCATCTCATTAATATGCATGACTCCTGTCCATTATCAAGCAAAAGCAAGATTTTGTTCAAACAAGCCTAGATTCAAATTCAGACAAAACAATATGGTTTCCTGAGTGGTAAAAAGCTCAGCCAATCTGGTGTAAGATCAATTCTTTCATATGCATGGATCTTGCTCATTTTCAAACTTGTTCAAGATCTTGATGATAAAAGCATATATTGCAAGTTTGATCACAATCGAATCCAGTCAATCAGATGCAAGACTGTGACCAGTAAGCATATATAATGTCCAACTTGTGTGAGATGTTGATGACATTAGCATATATTCGAAGTTTAATCATGATTTGGATTGGAAATATGACTTACAGAGTGGCAACAAGCTCAGCCAATCAGATGAAAGATCACCTAATTAATAAGCATAGGTCTCACTTGTTATCAAACTTGTTCATGATCTCGATGGTAAAAGAATGTATTCCAATTTTGATCCAAATGGGCTCAGAAATATAGCCTCCAGAATAGTAACAAGCTCAGCCCATCAGATCACCTGATTAGAATGTGTGTATCTCACTCGCTATCAAATATGTCCAAGAATTAATAAAAGAAAACATATATTACAAGTTTAGTCAAAATCAGATCCAAAAAATGGCCTCTAGATTTGTAAAAAAGGTTAACCAATCTGATGCAGGATAACCTGATTAATAAGTATGCATCTTGATCATTATTGAGCTCTAAGGAGATTTTGATTATATAAACCCATGTTCCACATTTAATTCAAATCAGATCAGAAATATGGCTCCTAGGTGGTAACAATCTCCTGTTGACTGGTGGATGATTCCTCATGAAACGAGCCTGGTTAGCTAAAATATTAAGTGCTTTAAAAGTTAAGTACAAAATGAAGATAAAGGTAAAAATGCACAGTCCTTAAAATTGAAGGTAACATTATTTTATATATACCACAACATCTTAAAAGTACAAGATTTTCTCCAGTGGTACATCATCAAAAAGCTATTTCTTTTGCCACTACACAATTACTTTTCCCACCATTGTAAGGATCAAAACTGCCTTGCTTTTGAACCCAATTTATTGACACCTCTGAATTATTGTAATTGGATTACGGAGAGTACATCAAGCAAAATATGAAATATTTACCCATTAATTCACATTATATGCCTGCATCTAAACAATGGCATGCAAAAAAAATTAATTTACATACTTAGAGCAAAAACCAGTTGTTCAGGAAACATATGGTGACTGACTACACAAGGCAGGTAATCGTTACACACTGGACATTTATATAGGAAATTTCCTTGTGTGTGTGTGGAGATTGGAATGGCCTCTGTGTCCTGTTGACTGTTAATAAAAGTTTGACTGTATACAGAACATACTGATTTGAAGTCAATATATGAAATCTTTCATTGTGAAACAGGTGAATGTACTACAGCTTTGGTTGATTTATCTGCTCTATTTGTTACCATAAATACTAATGTAACTAAATAGTACAAAAATACTGGCATTATTTGTGTAAACTTGAAAGCACTTCATGCTATGATTCCTTCTGCAAAATCTGGGTCAATTCTACTGAGTAGCTTTCTTTTTATAGAATTAATCATTTTAAGGTATATTTAGATAAACAGGATGCTTTCCATTAAATATGGTCCAAACTGATCTGGTGGTTTTTCTTAAGTTTAAAGCAGCATTTGTTGACTGAAACAGGACAGATTATGGATGTTGGAGAATGCAAAGGGATGCAGGGCAATATCGTAAACCCACCTGACCTTGCTGTTAGATGAGCTAAATATTGCTCATCTACTTGAGACAGCAGTAACCTACTAGTCATTTGGCCCAAATGTAGGAGAAATATCTAGTTGTCTACAATATCATTCCACCAAGAGGCTACATTAATAATTAAATTTCTTTTCCCAAAAAGGTTTTTGAAATAGGGTCTTACAGCTTTATACATTACACAGCCAATGCTGTCCAATTGTGCCAATAAATCCTGTACATACATGGCAAATATTTTTCCCCAAAATGTACTGTTAACACGACATGTACCTCTCTTGCAAACTGTGGAAGTGTAAAAGCTGCCCTATGGACATCGGAATTGTAGTATTTCAATTTCAAGATTTTCAACTCTTTAGTTCCCCATGTTGTTATTGGTTCCTTGAAGTTTGTGTCCTGAAATTAAATGATTGAAAATAAAATCATCAAAAAAAGTTTAACATTCTTGGCTATTCTTCATCAGCTAATTAAAAAAGTAAAATATTTGTCACATCCCCCAGTTAATGTACTATAATTTTAGAGAATATTTACAGGTTTGCACTGTGGGATACTGTGAGTGGGACAGAAGCTGAAAAAGGCAAGTATTTTCTTGGCCCTATGTTGTTTAGGCATGCCTGTAATATCCAACAGTACACACACTATAATATTGGAGCTATGGGAATTTTAGTAAACATCTACTGGGTACCTATCAGTCTAATGATCAGCTACCCAGGTACCCAATCAACTACTTTTTTGCAGGCTGATGCTGGCACAGACAGCATGCAAAAGTGTATTTTTCAGTGGTTGAAGTGTACATATCATAGAGTACTTTGCAAATCAGATCTGTATGAACGAGTGACTTGTTGTCAGTGAGTCAGAGTTGCATTTTGGAAAAATAAATAAGCCCTGCTGGATCGATAAATAGATAGGAAAATAGGAAAATTATTAACAAAACTCCATAAAATATACTTGTATTATTGAGCAGAATAAGTCACAAATAAATTATCTTAAAATTTTGTTCAATTAAATCCACTAAAATCCACAATGTTTGACATATTAAATCCTTTTATGGTAGTTCCATGCATCTCTCAAAATAAACAATTAAAGTTAAGTCCACATTTTTTAAATTCACAGTATCCACAGTATCCTATAAATGTCACCACCTCATGTCATCCGATACAAAGTCCAAGAATTCATCCTGATTGTCGGATAAAATTCTGCAATCCTCCATTGTCATGGTCTAGTCATCCTAAATATTGTGCGCTCCCTTTCCTTGGCCTCATTGTCATATACAGGTGCTTATGTAGAGACTGAGCTTGGGCTTTGGAAGTAACACTCTGATCATACAGTGTGTGAAACCTATTAAAGGCTGAAAGTGAACATGTGTCAATTGTATGGCAAGATCAAATAACCACCCTCTTTACTTGCCACTGAGCAAGTATCACTCAAAGTTCAATCTGAGGGTTATCAGGTGGGAAAACAAGCTAAGAATTAAGGTCAAACATTTACTGGAAGAGGCAGAACTCTACCAGGTACTGAACAAGTACAATATATTTGCAGCTCAATCAAAAGGATTGTCAACATTAAAACATGTGAGTGCTGCCTTTACATGCCATGGGCTTATGGGGCCACATGTACAATTAGAAAACTTGTACATGGCAAATAGGTACCCAGTGGCTCATTTTATTACCCAGGTTATCATCAGCAAGTGGGTACAGTTCACAGCTCTACATAAAGTGTGACTCTGCTATAACAGGATTGTTGGGGTCCAAAAGTGGGGACTGTGCTATTTACGGAACTGTGTTTTAAACAACCAGGTCAGTTAGCTGATGAAAATGATGTATTACCCCCATGCCCCCCCCCCCCCAAACAAACACAAAACAAATTTGGGAGATACAAGTGGATGCAATACAATGGACTCATTGACACAGCTATCAGCTTGTTCCAGATTAAACAAGAAGTGCTTATTGTTGTTGTTGTTGTTGTTGTTGTAGGGTTTGATGCCATTTTTCAGCACAAAATAGGCTATACATGGCGGCCAGTATAATTGGTGGAGGAAGAACCCTGGAAAACCCTGGGAAGAACCACCGACCCACGAGAAGCTACTGGCAGGCTTTCTCATGTGCCCACGTTAGCCGAGCCTGAGACTCGAACTCATGCAGACAGGTGAGATGGCAGTGATCCGTAACGGCGAGTGCTTTAGACCATTTGGCCACTCGGGGCCCTCAAGAAGTGCTTAAAATACTTATCAAATATTTATTTGTATGCATACAAAATCTGCAAGAAAAGCATACATTTATGAGCATGTGTAATCACCAGTTGAATGTTTTTATCCATATGAGTAATTCCATCCAAAAAATATGCTGAAGCATCATTTATATAATAAAAAAATTTGCTGGGTCCATTCAAATTCTGATATTTAATTTCTTTGAAACTTATGAAATGGATGTATTTTTCCACAACATTCATATTTGCAAGGCGTGACCATAGAGTCTGATTTCTGGCAGACAATAAAATGCATAATTCAGACATTGAGAGTTTCTTAAATGAAACCTGTATTTAGTCTTGAAAAGCATATGTACTTCGCTGAAAATTCAGATAGAAGGTCAAGGGCATTGACCTTGTAATGCTCTCTTGATGAGAAGTGAACAGGTGTGTGTACACTGTACATGTACAAGGCCTGAACCCCATTTGGGAGTAAACCATTCTACTGTGTGAGTTCAGAGAAGTTTCTTAAAAACTGTTGAGTCATACTCTAAAGAACAGAGGAAAAAGTATATAAAATATTCATTGAAAAATTTGCTTTATAAGCAAAAAGCAGGGATTAGAATGTTTCGTTATATCAATTCCTCCACCCTTATAACTTAAATGGTTTTGTTCTAATCAGTGTTAACAGACAGTGTATATGTGAATGATCTGAAGCTAGAAAATAAAATGGGCTAAGATGAAAGCAGGGTTATGTTTTGCGGTTGATTGAGCAGACAACGATAATCTATTGTGTGGTTGCGTATGTTATGGAATTTTTTTTTACAGCTTTAACAATTTTTCAGTCATATCACTAGGATGTCTGTAGTGTGGCAGCTTATTGTGATGCCTAGCACAGGCATCATGCAACAGGCATGTAGCATCATATCCAACATTATCCAGACACCAGGCCAACCCGTCCTAACACTAACCTCTTAATGCTGAGTGCCAAGCAAGGTAGCTGCTAGTACAATTTTTTAAGTCTTTGGTATGACTCGGCCGGGGTTTGAACCCATGACCTCCCCCATCCGAGGCGGATGCTCTTACCACTTAGGCCACCAGAGCAGTCTGATAAATCTATTGTATTCCCTTAAAATGGTAAGTAAATTTATTGACAAATTTGGATCAAGGAGATTTATTAGACCACAACATTGTTTGCTTGATTGGTGAACACCATTCTCAAAACTAATTGCATGTGTTTAACTCCAGACTTAGTCCTGCCTAGGGCTTCAAACATGAACTGTAAAACTTTTGTTCTGTATCCCGTTATCCATTGTACTACCCACTAATTAACACTAATCAACTTTTTAATCTGTTGACTTTCTTTCACAACTAAGCTAAGCTTATTCTGACACAAAACTTTCCATTTCTTAAGAAATTGGTGAAATTATTGTAACATCCTATGGGCCATGCTATGATCATATTATATCCAAATTCATACATGCTCTCTTCCCTAAAATGATAATTAACTTTCTACACATCAGTTTTCATACTTTGAAAAAAAATGTTTTTCACAAATGAACAAAAAGAGAAAGAGAGAAGATTGGTTGTTTTAAATGGACAATGGTCATGACATGAACTACTTACAAAGAGCCAATTCCATGTTCTTATTAACAAATGAGACCTACAGCACTCCATCATTCAGCTCCCTTTCTTTAGAACTGCTTGTATGAAAATTTATTTCCTGCCTTTTACAATTCGACAGTAGATCAAAACGCTATGAACAGATATAACCATCTATATAAAATCCCAAAACTTACATAAACCGAGATGAACAAATCACTCCTATGTATTCTAACACTGATGACTGGGTAGTCAAAGTCCATCATACAACTCTGGGAACCAAAAATGTTGTGGTTTAAACAACAACTTATTCTTCAATCATGATTCCATATAAATACTGTACATCCAAAGCAAGTCTCAAAAATAGCTTTATAATGCTTATTAATGTTAACCAAGTTTTATGTTTTCGATACTTTTAGGCAATCTTCAGAATTAAAATTTTAAAAATCGATCATAAGCTATACATGTTCACAAACTGAAATCTGACAAAGTTTCTAAGTGGTAAGAAAATTGTGCACTACACATTGCAACATCATGGAGGAAAAAGAATGAAAAACATTTTCTTGCCAGTGGGTGCAAACTCACGATGTGTGTGTTTGTAAAAGGTGTGAAATGGGGGCATCAGTGTGAATGCACACCAACAGACAGGTATAGTGGTCAAATTTACCTCCCTCTGAAAGTTTCCCTGAGGAAAGAATTGGCTAGCCATTTTTTTCCGTGGGGAAAGAAATCAGATAGCCAATTTGTTCTCCGAGGGAAACAACTGGCTAGCCAGTTCCTTTCCCTTCCAGCGGAAAGTTTCCCTCCTGGGAAAGAATTGGCTAGGTGATTCTTCCCCCCACCATCCCCTAAAACAACTGGCTAGCCAATTCTTTCCCTGCTCCAACTGAAAGTTTCCACCTGGGGAAAGAATTACCTTGCCAATTCTTTCCCCCCTCCAATTACACCTTTTATACATTATAACAATTAGCAAAACTAAATTTACAAAAACAGATACTAATTGATTTTAAAAATTTAAAAAGGACAAATTACCTTAAATTAGTTTTTAAAACAAACCATACTAAAATAAATATTTATTTTAGAACTTATGATATTAACGAAAAATATATTAATGCCTTTTCTTCATTATGGGGGTTTATATGTTTTTATTACTTTTTTTAAATTTATATATAAGTAGAATAAAAATTAGAAAATGTAACTATTTTAAGTTCTCACTTAAAAGGAATATGATCGTCCCAATTTGTCAGTTTTTATTATCATGTGTACAGTTAAATAATTTTATTTTATTCAAAGTGCTAATAACCAGAAAACAATTCTTAAAAGACAAACGATTAAACAATTGAAAATACTGCGAACAAGACTTCCAAAGAAGCCCCAGGTACATGAGGAATTAAACAGACTGCCAACAAGACTTCCAAAGAAGCCCCAGGTACATGAGGAAAACAAACACATTCATAATATCACAAAAAGCTGTCTTCAATCTGCCTACAGAAAAAAATGCAAATACACCTGCAGGAAAATGCAAATCACTTTTATGAAGCAACCAAATTACAATTTACATAAGATATCCTCAGCCCCAACAAAACTGCAATTTGTATAAGGTGATATCTACAAGGTGATGGTAGTTGTACGAGGTGATGGTAATTGTAAGTTTAGAGCTATAAGATTTGCAATATCAGGACACTATAAAATTTGCTGTAATACAATTATTGGGCTCCACAAAGGTTACTAAGAAGTTTAGCAACAACAACAATGTAATAAGTAGTACAGTAAAACCTGTTATGAGAGACCGCCCCTTCTGCCAACAAAAAGCGGTCTCTCAAGACAGGTGGTCTTTCATAGCAGGTTTGTACAAAAATACGTTTCCAAGGTCCAGTTTCAGAATAATTTCAAGAAAAATAACCACAATCACTGTACATATATTCTATTCTTTATTAGTAGTTGTTGCTAAAATATTGTATGCATTCATCTAAAAACAAAATTATATTGTAATAAAGATATACTTCTATCATTAAACATAAAATCACATTTATATATGAAGATCACATATTTTAGCATATGAAATTGTTTCTGAATTACTCGTTTTCCTTTATAACAACCTAAATTTGTTTTACCAACATTTAAACCGCTTTTTTTGCGAGTGGTCTGCACTTTTTCACTTCTTTCAGTTACAATATTTTCTCCAGCATTAAAATTTGACTCTTTTTAGTTGGAGGTTCGTCCATTGTTATTAAAATTCTAGGTGTTAAAATTATTAGTGCTCAGTTGTAATATCGAACGTAAAGACGGTGGCTGTGGGAAAATATGAAAAAAATCTACATGTGCATTGCATATCTAACAATTAAAAAAAAAAAAGAAAATTATCTCATCCAGAAACAGGACCATTTACTCTGTGACAAAAGTCAACGGCTTTATTAAAAGATGACATACAGGGATTAACTCTGTAAGCAAAGTGTGTAACCCGGTCGCAGCAACTTGAATAGACGACAGCTTTGTGATTGGGATGTCATCAGTTAACATGGGGGGGGGGGGACAAACATCACAAGTCTTGAGCACTACAGTCGAATCCCGCAAATGATTCTCTCTTGCTGGTTTAATAGACAATGACCTTATTCACCCCCGGCAATACCGATTAACTCGAGACAAACAATATACGCGGCCACTTTGTCAACTTTGGCACTTCAACGGTATTTCATAACATGTACACTAGCCTGGTTTACGGACTGTAGCATCTATCACCGGTAGCAACAATCCTTTTTTTAATATTCCTTTTATGTTTGTTTTTGATCAGAACAATCGATACTAATCAAGCGGTCGTTGTAATAATTGATTACATAAAGGTCACTGGTGTCTGTCTGTTCTCGCGATACAGTCGTCATAGGGATGCCAGGTCCTACAACGGCCGGAAAGCAAGTTAAGTGCGGGAATAATTAGTTTGGTTCCCTACTCAGTATGCTTTCTGCGTTCCTCACCCCTATACGAATAAAGGAGAACAACACATGGAGCATACCAAGCAGGGAACCAGGCTAGGAAATAATCTACCTATACTTTAGTCTGGTTTACGACAGAAGCTAAAATTCACTCTAAGCGTAGCTGAAAAAATTCAGGGATCGGTAGCCAGCCTATTTTTTTATTTTTATTTATTTTTTTTTATATTTAGAACGGTATGAGCGGTCGTTCTTACAGGGATTAAATAAAGGTTGGTGGAGTTTATCCTCGTTTTTTTTTATTTTTATTTTATTTTTTAGTGATGCGGTCGTTCATAGCGGTGTCGAAATACATATTTTGCCAAGAAATCGCGGTCGCTGGTCGCGTTCAGCAGGTGGTCGCTCATAGCAGAGCGTTTATATAATAAAATCGATCCGTGCATTACGATTGTGGTCGTACATGACAGGTGGTCGCTCATAGCAGAGGTCGCTCATGACAGGTTCTACTGTAATATCGAGTCAAATACTGAGTGGGCAACTGATGCAGACATTATAGGTGCAGCATCACTGTTATTCAGACATTTACGTGCATAGTGCTAGTGGATCAAATTCCAAAGGAATTAAATAATATGATTGGTTGAGGTACCCAACATCCTTTTTCTTGGTCACTTTCACTCAATCTGGAATTTATTTACAAAACTTCACAAATGACCATTTTAACATAGTGTTAGGATGCTAAGAAGAAAAATGAACATTAATTGAAAGTTGTGTCTTATACCATGTAAGTTATTTCTGAAAGGCTATTAGTCTGAAATTGTAATCTGTGTTAATGTAAAAGCTCATTTGAAATAAACCCTATGTGAGATTTTGTTAAGTGAGACATTACATGTATTATATCTCACATGTAGGCCTTAAGCAGATTAGAAAGAGTCCATTAATGAAAATAAACCAATTGGTTGTAATGGGGAAGGAATTGGCTAGCTGATTTTGTCACCCACCCCCATTTGTTAAGTTACCCATTATTTCACTTGTAAGCCTTAAGCATACTACCAAAGAGCCCATTAATGAAAAGAAATTATTTGGTTGTGGGTGGGGTGGGTGGAGAATCAGCTAGTTGATTTTGTTCCCCCCCCCCCCATTCTAAGTGACCCATTACATGTATGATATTTCACATGTGGGCATTAAGCTTATTGCCAGAGTCCATGAATGAAAGGAAACCAGCTGGAATAACTAGAGGGGAAACTAATTGGTTGTGTGTGTGGGGGGGAAAGAAATAACTGGGGTGGGTGGGGGAAGAATCAGCTAGCCAATTCTTTCTCCAGAGAAAGAAGCTAGCTGATTCTTTCCCTGTGAAAGCTTTTAGCAAAAAGAATGGGCTGTTACACTGGGGACACACCCTGAAATGGGGACATCCCCGTTTTGTAATAGCAGCTAAATTGGGCTGCCACAACCTTACTGAGTGATAACCTCCTTGAAATAAGCGTATTTGAGCATGTCCCCGTTTGGTTTGTATTTTATCATATCGAAAAGTGAAGAGGTTGCTGCCTTTACAAGCTAAAGGGTTAGATCAAACAATCACCGGAAGATGCATAACTCTACTTTGCAATGAATGAGTAAATGCATTAAATTTGCAGCTTGATCAAAATAACTGCCAACTTGAAAACATACTGAGTGATGCCTTTACAAGCCAAGAGCTTATCAGACCATGTCCAATGGCAGAAAACATGGTAAATATCACTTGGGAATGAAATCTAAATTATTAAAAGGGAAAATAAAAATTAAATCAAAACTTTTATTTCATCAAACATAGTGTTTATAAAGTAAAACATATATATTAATACAAATACAGGGGGGCCCTGAGTGGCCGAGTGGTCTAAAGCTCTATCCATTACAGATCACTACCATCTCACCTCTGTCTGCGTGGGTTCGAATCTAGGATTCGGCGAATGTGAGAAAGCTTGCCAGTAGCTTTTCGTGGGTCGGTGGTTCTTTCCAAGGATTTCCTGGTTTCTTACTTCACCATTAATACTGACCGCCGTGTATAGCCTATCGTGTGCTGAAAAATGGCGTTAAGCCCCACATCAACAACAACAACAAATACAGGTTGTTAGGCCTTGCATGAAAATGGAAGCAATATACTTGTTAGTAAACGCTCATGGTAAACAACACTGGACACTTCACTTTGCGCTAGGCAGTATTTAGTTTACCTGTAACATTTTCAAATTATCAATATCCAAATAAATATAACTGTATTATACACAAGTATTGTATAATGAATACTGTCATGACATTGATTAACACAATGCATACTATATACACATTTCTGAATGTAAATAGTGACATGAAAACATAAAAATATTTTAATTGACAATATTTATGTGTACTGCAAACATCTAGAATTTCCAGCAATACGCCAAGACTTATAAAAAAATATTTTATGTCGTGCTTACAAGATGACCCATACTCAAAATGAATCGAATTTTCAGCAAAAACAAATATCATCCACTTATGAGCGAAGGTATACAGTATTGTTAGGAAATAATGGGGAGCTGTTCTCATACAGAGAAGCCAAAGGATGAGAAAAAAAATTATATGGTTCTTTGCCTGCTAGAAAAATCATGTATTTTTGCAAATACAGCAAAAAAAGCTCTGTGGTAGGTAGCCTTAGTAATGACTTGCATCAAATTGATTATATCAGTACATATTTGTTAAGGGTGTAATGATATACCGATCTACCGGTAAATTGCAATACAAAATGCCCGAAATGGTATGTCGTGATAAGAGTATAGTAATACTGGTATACCGTTTTTTTTTCTTCTTCACCAACATTAGTTCATCCGGAACTACCTTTGAGCACACCAATATCTTTTATTAGGCTTAATGTAGTTACCAAAATGGTGGCTTCTTTGTTTGAGCTAGTTACGAACCCAAGAGCAAAGAGTTCTGTTTGGAATAATTTTTCACTAAAAGGGAGTTTAGCACTAATACAATTGACAAAACTGTCGCTGTATGTAATATGTGCAAAACTGAAATCAAGTACGCAGGCGGTACGACAAACCTCTCGACTCATTTACACCATCACCATCCATCAGTACTTTCCATAAGTACTGTGCAACAGAGTGACACAACCTCTAACGCAACAGCTGAGGGTTCCATTAGAAGTGTACGTATTGTTTCAGATCGACAACCAAAGATTGCGGATATGCTAGGTGCACAGACTAAATACAAATCTTCAGCAGCAAGGTCCACAGCTATCACTCGTTCCATTGCTAGTTTCATCGTTCACGATTTGTGGCCGTACAGTGTTGTATCAGAAAAGGATTTTTAAACATGGCATCGGTGCTTGATTCACAATATGCTGTGCCATCTAGACAGGTCTTCTCTGAGAAAATTATCCCAGGTATGTATTTACAATTCAAGGAAGACGTAAAAGCATGCTTGCACTTAGCATCTAAAGTTGCATTAACTACTGACAGCTGGACTTCCAGGGCAACGGAATCATATGTTACATTAACTGTATGTTTTATTTCTCTTGATTGGAAACTTCAGAGTTATGTGTTACAAACACAGGCTCTACCTGAGAGTCACACAGGTGCAAATATTGCTGCAGTTCTGTTGTCAGCTGTTAATGAATGGGGAATTCCATCCAATCCTCTAATGGTAACTGACAATGCTTCAAACATGGCTGTCGCAGCATCAGAAGCAGGATGTAACCCACATATTGGTTGCTATGCACACACTTTAAATTTAGCTGCCCAGAAAGGCCTGAAAATCAATGATATTAGCAGACTTCTTGGCAGGATCAGAAGAATTGTCAGGTTTTTTCACCGCAGTGCAGTTGCTGCAGGAATACGCAGAGACAAAATTGAGCGCCTAAACTTACCAGAACACAAACTTATTCAAGATGTTTGTACCCGATGGAACTCAGCAGCTGACATGATTGAAAGGTTTCTCGAACTACAAACAGCTGTATATGCTGCCCTAACCAGCAAAGAGGTGCACAGTGTCAACAAAAATGTACGTACCTTGTCAGAAACTGATATTAGCAATGCTAAAGAAGTATTGGCGTGTTTGAAACCACTACGGACAATCACAACAGTGTTGTGCACAGAAGAAACACCCACCATATCCATCATTCTTCCACTGCAGAATCAACTGTTGACTACACTTAGGGCACCGTCCGATCATGATTCAACATTGGTGAAATATATGAAAGTAACTATTGTGAATAATCTTTCTACCAGATATGAAGGAAGCAAGGATTTCCTCCAGATAGCAACTGTTCTGGACCCCAGGTTCAAAAACCTCCCTTTTCTGACTAATGACAATCGATATGAAGTCTTCAACCACTTGGCTCTGGCTGCATCCACTTCTTACGAACAGAATCAGTCAAAGAAAGTTAAACAGGTATGCCAACAGGATTCAGCTACTGATGTTCCACCTCTTCCTGTATTACCAGCCTTGTCAGCTGAGGATATCAGCACAACTACATCTCACCACATGAAAAGAATAAAGACAGATGAAGATGCTTCTGACTCATCCACATTAGCTAAAGTTGACTCTGTTTCTGTCTTATCTACATCTGCTGATGTTTGCATTGCTCTAACAGATGCAAGTTCTTTTTCTCCAAAGATAACTAATGCTGGTCTTGCTTCCATTTTTGGAGATGTATATGTTGTGAAAGTGGAGAAAAATGCTAAGACTGTTCTTGAAAAAGTAAATGAAGAAATTGAGAGCTACAAGGATCAGGAGGCCATTTCTCTTGCCCAGAACCCATTGCAATGGTGGCGAGATCATCAGCATCAGTTTCCTGTGTTATCCAGTTATGCAAGAGAGTTGCTGTGTATACCAGCTACATCTGTCTCTTCTGAAAGAGTCTTCAGTACTGCAGGAGATATTGTTTCAAGCGAAAGGGCAGCAATCAGTGTAGAGAATGTTGATATGCTACTATTTCTGAAGAAGAACATGACTATACATTAATGTCCCCTTTGTAAACACAATGAACTCTGGACTTCGATGGATGCACTTAAGAGGGCTAGGACACAAAAACAAGTTTCTCAAGAAAAATGTTAATTTGCTAATCCTTTGTTTCAAACACAGCTAAATAAGCTGACAGCTTCCAATTTTGTCCAGTTGTAAAAGACTTTGTTTTATCTAGTCACATTAAATATTTTGTTTTCTTTCTTTTATTGGAGAAATTTATAGTTTGACAGTGTTGCCAAGTTATAGAAGAAAACAAGCAGTTTACATCAGTGATCAAATTATATTATTAGTTTAATTTTGATAGTCACAAAAATACTGCTTCAAGTCAGCCAAATTAGGTTCTGCTGTGATTTTATTTCTGCTGCCTGTTAAGTAATTAATCTCTCAGGTTCAAACCAAGAAAGGTTTGGAATCAATGATATTATTAATTTACTATATTATTCATTTTCTAATCAAAGCAGGATATTGATCAATGTGACAATTTGTAATTATATGTAGTTTTTCTTGTGTTTATCACTTGTCATGATTGTAGTGCAAGAAATGAATCTTTGATCATTTTGATTTGATGACTTTCTAATCAGGCAAAATAATTCTATAACTCATTTCCAGTATTTTTGTTTCTTGCTTGTAGAAGTGTTCACATGTTGATATATTTATTGTTTTCTAAACAAGTGATGTGATTATTACAGTTACTGGGTGTTTTGGTGGAATTAAAAGCATGATGGTTTCATTTTCTTCTTCATATTTTATTAATAAATGCTATCAATGACCAATACGTATTGATACGTATCGCAATACAGACATGCCATATTGCAATATATTGCAATACATTTTTTCCTGGCAATACTCACCCCAAATATTCATATCTTAACGTAATCAAATGTTTATTCCATTTTAGGAGAGAATACTTTAAATATAAAAATCTGCCATCAGCTGCAAATAATCAAAGGCATGGAATTTGATTCGTTTTGTAGGTTTTGCAAATTTCACACTGAATAAACTGCCACTGAAAAACAATGGAACACTATCTACACTGGAGTGAATTGTGATCATATGATTTTTATATTATGAGAAGCAAAATGAACATAATTATCTTGCCAGTAATGTAGTTATTACATTTGTCAAAATATTTTAAGGTTGGAAGTATTGCCAATAATGCACAGGGAGCTCTGGTGGCACAGTTGTTCTTTTAAACTATCAAAAGAAGAGGGAAGACAACAAATGACGAACCCGTCAATATCCCTGCTCCTTCCCGTACTGGTGTGAGAACACCTTAATGCCAAGAACTGTGCATTTTCTGCGATTATCAATGGTTATGTCAGCTTACACATTATTTTTGTACTTTTATTTACAAACTGTCTACTTGCTGCTGTGCAAAGTTTTGATATTTATGCATACTGATTATGAATATTGTCATATACACGAGCATAAATTTATTGAGAACATAAAGTGACATTCTCAACTATACAGCCTATGGGCTTTTAAAATACAAATATTACGGATACTATGAGGCTTCCAACTGGAGTTGGCCTGTGCAGGTATCAAATCTGTGAACATTTTCATACATACAACAATGAAGTAGAACAAACAAAATGAGGGCACTGATGTGATGTATGCAACAAGAAAGCATTTTCATAAATTCAACCATGAAGTAGTACATACAAAATGGGGACACTTAAATGCTCAATGCCTCGACTTGGTACATACAAAACAAAGACATTTTCAAAGATAGCTTTAAATTAACACCTGCAAACTTGGGACATTATCATACACACAAACTTGATTTAATACATTAAAAAAAAACTTGAAATGGTACATACAAAATGATGACATTTTCATACACGTGAACTTGGCAAGGTACATACAAAAAGGAAATATTTTTATACACACAACCATGACATAATACTTACAAGAGGGGGACATTTACATTTGAATTAGTGTTAAGTATATGTACCTTAATTACTTTTGTGTTTTAAATTTTTTATTTCATTTTCATTTCATGTTATTGTAATAACTTTATTCACTCGATTTGACATTTTTTTCAGAAAATTCAGTTCAGTTCTAGTAAATAACAGTGTTGCTACATTGTATTTTTAGCTGACCTAGTTCCTGACCTTGGTTCTGAATTGGTAAACAGAGTGACAATCGCTGGTCGTAATCAAGTGTTACATATATGTAATTAAATTGTGTGTTAGTTTTAAATTTCTTTTTATTTTATTTTTGTTTCATTACATTTTATTGTAATGATAATTATTTTTACTGAATTTGACATTTTTTCCAGTACATTCAGTTCAGTTCTAGTAAATAACCACTATTGCTTCATTGTACTTTTAGCTGACCTTGATTCAGAAATTTGGTAAACACAGAGTGAAAATCATCGGTCGTGATCAAGGTCATACTTGGTCTGCTGTTGGTTTGAGTAAACAACGTTTTATTTTTAAATTCATTTCCAGTGTGGGAATCATTGATTCTTAGCTAAGGCTTTATTAGCCTACGTGCTAACATATTTTTTTTGCTGCGCTCTTCGACGTTTGTGACCACATGACCCACCACGCGGGTCTGAAATTGCGTTCTTAGTTGGGTTAATACTGAGACTTCAGTGTTTCTGAGTCAGTTGTAAATTATACCATCAGGCTGAAAGGTATTCCTGTTGTTGCCATTTGAACTGAGTTTTTGTTTAAAATAATTTATTTTCCTGGAGACTTTACATGTGTTCACCAAAATTCTTGGACAAAGACATTTACTAAAAATTATTTGGAATTCTAAAGCTGGAATTGTATTCTTGGTTACTCAACAAGGAACTGTTGACACATCAGCACAAAACTGGTTATAGAGGACGTCATCACCTTCCATCTTCGAACTTCATCGAGATATGAACTTGGATTCAATAAGAACTTTTAGTGATAGGACTTATATTTTTAAATTCTAGGATTAATTTTTGGATTATATTCACAAACCGTAAGTCCTATTTCATATTTTTACTTTGTTTTCTAGGGAAATAAATTATTTTGTTAAATTTACAAAGCTTGTTGGCTTCACTCTTTTTCTTTGTTACTTTGTACGAGCCTAGTCACGTAACAAAACAAAAATTGGGACCTCGTCCTTGGGATATATGAACTTGGGCTAAAATATTTCAGAAACATGTTTTTTTGAAATTTAAATTCCCCTAGTTTTCAGAATATTTTAAACCCCAAGTACTATTTCATATTTTGTTTGAAATTTTAGTGAAATCAACAGGCGTTTTTCACAATGTCATCAAAAGTGGAGACTTTTCTTTCTAGTCCTACTCAGGAGCAGTTGGATTGTTGGAAAAAATATGAATTGCTTGAACTTGCCAGAAAATATGATCTTTCCGAGGCAAAATCTTCCTTAACGTAGCAAGAAATAAAGAACATTTTGATCCAGTATTTGGTAGAAAAGAAAGTTTTCAATAAAAGTTTTTTTGGGTTTGATCAGTAAGTCTGTATCAGATTCTGGTATAAAAGTAAAGGAATTAAAAATGAAATACAAGATGGAATTAGAGTTAAGGAAGCTGGAACTTCAGAAAGAGGAAAAACAATTGCAGTTGCAATTTGAAAAAGAGGAGAGAAAGAGACAGGAGAGAGAGAAAGATAAACAAATGCGATTGGAGTTACAGAAAGAACAAATGCAATTAGAAGAGAAGGACAGAGAGACAGGAAAGAGAGAAAGATAAACAAATGCAGTTACAATTTGAGAAAGAGGAGAGAGAGAGACAGATGCAATTGCAAAGAGAGAAGGATGAAAGGGAAATTCAAATTAGAATGAAAGAAATGGAGCTGGCAAGTGAAAAGCACGTTCCCACTTCACATACAATTTCAAATTTTGATATTACAAAGAATTTTAGGCTAGTACCCCCTTTTTAGTGAAAAAGAAGAAGACAAATATTTTCTTTATTTTGAAAAAGTCGCTGAAAATTTGAAATGGCCATGGGAGCATTGGACTCTATTATTACAATCTGTACTTACTGGTAGAGCTAGTGATATTTATTTTTCTCTGTCACTAGCGCAGAGTGCTGGCTATGATTTGGTTAAGGAATGCATCTTAAAGTGTTATGAGTTAGTCCCTGAGGCTTATCGGCAAAAATTCAGGAATTCTAGAAAATCAACTGACCAGACCTATGTTGAATTTGCATGGGAAAAAGCACAACAATTTGATAGATGGTGCTTAGCTGAGAAAATTGAACATGATTATGAAAGTCTCAAACAACTTGTATTACTTGAAGAGTTCAAGAACTGTGTCCATAGTGACATTAAGACTTATCTTGAAGAGCATCAGATCGAAACCTTGGAAAATGCTGCTCCTGCTGGTGATGAGTATTTCATAAAGTTTCTGTTATAGGCAAGTCTTTCACTCAGCAGTCTACTGGTAGAAAGGTATTTCAGCCTAATATGACTCCTTCTAAAACTCAATCTGGCACAATTTTTAAAAATCAAGCTTCTGATAAGCTTGATTCAAAATCCTTGCCTCGTCCTACATGTACTTATTGCAAGAAAAAAGGACACATTATTTCTGATTGCTTCAAATTGAAATGTAAGCATCTGAATCAAGACAGACCTATTCCAAATGCTCTTATTTCTATGAGGTCAAGGTCACGGTCATGTATTGAAAGCAATACATTTGTTGGGTCTAATAAACCCCTGTCTGATTTTATTATGGAGAATTATGAACCATTCATGTCGAAGGGTCCTATAACACTCTTGGGTGACTTGGCCAATCCTATCCCTATTAAAGTTTTATGAGATACAGGAGCTTCTCAGAATCTTTTATTATCAGGTACTTTGCCTTTTCCTGAGAAGTCTTCTTCTAATGAGAGTGTTCTCATTCAGGGAGTAGAGTGCGGCCTTATTAATGTTCCTCTCCATTGTGTATATTTGTCATCAGATTTAGTTTCAGGACCTGTGACAGTCAGTATAGTGTCTTCTTTACCCGTTCAGGGCATTCATTTGTTACTAGGCAACGACCTAGCTGGAGACAAGGTTGTGGTTAATCCACTTGTAACTGACAAGCCTTGTTTGGCTCAGAAAGTTGATCCTATTGAAAAAGAATACCCTGATTTATACCCAGCTTGTGCAGTTAACAGAGCTATGGCAAAGAAAGCTCTTGAGAATGATTTTGATAAGGAAAATATTCCTTTAGCTGACACATGTATTGGTCAGGCTTTTGATGAGGTCACTTTCACTCCTTCTTTGGATCAATCAAAAGGTATTGATCACAGTGATCCTCTTTTAACTACTCATTCTCTTTTATTTAATCAGGGTGTTAAACGACAATCACTTGTTGTCGAACAGGAAAATGATCCTGAGTTCTCCTGTTTGTTTCAGAGGGCCATTAGTGAAACTGAAGCCACTGAAGTATCTGTCTATTATTTCATTAAAAATGGAATTCTTATGAGAAAATGGAGACCTCCCGAGGTACCTACTGGTGACGAATGGTCAGTGAACTATCAAATTGTAGTTCCAAAATCTTACAGACAGGAAATACTTAGTTTGGCCCATGAAACTCATCCGGCTGGTCATTTAGGGATTAATAAGACTTATCACAAGATCTTGACTCACTTTTATTGGCCAAAACTCAAAAGTGATGTTTGTAAATACTGTACATCTTGTCATATTTGTCAAATGGTAGGAAAACCCAATCAGAAGATACTCAAGGCTCATCTGCAACCTATTCCTGCAATGACGAACCATTTAGCAGAATAATGGTAGATAGTGTTGATTTTTTAACTAAGACCAAGTCAGGCAACCAATATTTGTTGACCATAATGTGTGCATCAACAAGATTCCCTTTGAGGAATATTAAAACCAAAACTATAGTAAAAGCTTTGATAAAGTGTTTTACTCAATTTGGCCTTCCCAAATCTGTCCAATCGGATCAAGGGTCAAATTTTATGTCTGAAATTTTCCAGCTAGTTATGCTTGAATTTTGCACTCAGCAATTCAAGTCAAAAATAAACTTATGGTTTCACAGAACTTTAATGGAGAGATGTTTTGAGTCTTGTAATAGAGTTCTTTCTTTCTTGCTCACTCTTCAAAATTTTCTTCAAATTGGATTTTACAGCCCTTACAAAGTTAAGAAGAAAAAGAATGAGTTAAAATTATAATAATAATACTCTGATCTAAATAAATTAATGGTGTACCAGTATACTGAGCGAGATAGCCAATTAAATCATACAATTTATTTAGTTGTACCTGACCCACAAACAGAGGATTTAAGTGAAGGAATTCAATTGGACACTTGATTTTGGAGTGACAAATCTTCGGAATCTGGAAATTATGAATAATCTGGACCAGAAACTTTTACATTTGCAACAACAAGAAAGGAATGAACTTAAACAGTTATTATTTGAATATGAGCACTTATTTCCAGATGTTCCTACAAGGACAAACAAAATTTTTCATGATGCTGAAATTGTGAATTCTAAACCTGTGAAACAACACCCATACAGGATGAACCCTCTCAAACAGGAATACTTGAAAAAAGAAATTCAGTATTTACTGTAAAATGATTTCATAGAGCCCAGTAAAAGTGACTGGAGTTCACCATGTATACTTGTTCCGAAACTGGATAAAACTTTCTGTATGTGCACTGATTATAGGAAGGTGAACCGTGTGACAAAAACAGATTCATTTCCATTACCAAGAATCAATGACTGTATTGATAAAATTGGAAATGCCAAGTATGTCACCAAATTTGACCCTCTGAAAGGATTTTGGAAATTCCATTAACGGAAAGAGCAAAGGAAATTTTGGCATTCGTGACTCCAGACGGACTCTATCAATATAAAGTACTGCAGTTCTAGATGAAGGGTTCCCAAAGCACCTTTCAACATTTAATGAATATGATTACCTCTGGTCTAGATAACTGTGATGCTTACACTGATGATATCATCTACGACACCTGGAAAGAACATCTAGCAACAATTCGGAAATTCTTTGACAGACTCACTGATGCAAGTTTGACAATTTATCTAAAGGTGAGTTCTGCCGTGCTTGTGTAACCTTTCTAGGACATATTGTGGGACATGGACAAGTTAAACCTATCAATGCTAAAGTCAAGGCCATCTCTGAATTCCCTATGCCTGTCAGTAAAAAGCAACTGATGCGATTTTTAGGTATGGCTGGATACTATCAGAAATTTTGTTCCAATTTTTCTAATATTGCTGAACCACTGACAAATTTATTGACGAAGAAAAACAAGTTTCTTTGGACTGAAGAATGTCAGGAGGCTTTTGACAAGTTAAAGACCATACTTAAAAGTGCACCACTTCTTACAGCTCCAAATTTCTGTCAACCATTTAAACTGTCTGTTGATGCAAGTGATGTTAAGGTTGGATCGGTATTGATTCAAGAAGATAGAAATGGTGCTGATCATCCAGTGTGCTATTTTTCAAAGAAATTAAATAAGCACAAAGGAACTACTCAACAATTGTGAAGGAATGCTTGGCTTTACTTTTGGCATTACAACATTTTGAAGTTTATCTTAGTCCAGCTCCTTCTCCGGTTGTTGTGTTTAGTGATCACAACCCCCTTACTTTCATCGACAAGATGAAAAATAAAAATCAAAGATTATTAAGGTGGAGTTTGTTGTTACAGGAATATAATCTTGACATCAGGCACATCAAGGGAAAAGACAATTTAATTGCAGATGTACTTTCCCATGTATAGAAATATTATTTCATGTACACTTTGTATAATTCATAAGAGTTCTGCTTATGTAATTTTGTTTTACCTTATGTATAATTAACATATGGTAAAAGAAAGCTTTATTATATAAATCTTTCTTTTTCTTTAAGGGGGAAAATGTTACGTATATGTAATTTAATTACTTTTGTGTTAGTTTTAAATTTTTTATTTTATTTTTATTTCATTACATGTCATTGTAATAACTTTATTCACTGGAGTTAACAATTTTTTCAGAAATTCAGTTCAGTTCTAGTAAATAACAGTGTTGCTACATTGTATTTTTAGCTGACCTAGTTCCTGACCTTGGTTCTGAATTGGTAAACACAGAGTGAAAATCATCGGTTGTAATCAAGGTCATTCTTGGCTTGCGTCAACTCTGTTGTAAACAACCTTTTTTAAAAGATTTTTTATTACTGAATCTTATAGTAAGATTCGTTCAGTACAACTGAACCTGTAAATAGCCTATGTGCTAATTGCCATATTATTTTACTGCGCTGTTCGAATTAAGTGACCACGTGACCCATCACGCGGGTCTGAAATTGCACTTTTAGTTGGGTTTAATACTCATATCTCAGTGATTTTAATTCAGTCGTAATATCACACCTTTAGAGCTCAAGGTGTTTTTATTGTTGATGCCAGTTTGATTCTTCTATATTTTGGATTTAATCATTTATATTCCCTGGAAAATACCAGTGCTCATAAAATTCTTGGACAAAGACATTTAGTGAAAATTATTCGGAATTCTAAAGCCGGCATATTATTCTTGATTCATGAAATTCAACAAGGAACTGTTGACACATCAACACAAAACAGGATATAGAGGACGTCATTGCCTTCCATCTTGGAACTTCATCGGGATTCGAATTTTGATTCAGTTAGAACTTTTTAGTGATAGGACTTGTATTTTAAATTCTAGGATTAATTTTTGGATTAGATTCACAAACCGTTAAGTCCTGTTTCATATTTTTACCTTGTTTTCTAGGGAAATAAATTATTTTGTTAAATTTTACAAAGCTTGTTGGCTTCACTCTTTTCTTTGTTACTTTTGTATGAGCCTACACATAACAATTAGAAGAAAAAAAAAATGCTGAAATTAAACATCTTTAAAATATATTTTAGGTGTGTTTCGTACTGAATAGATCTTATCATGCATTAAACAAAGGGATTGAATTAAAGTGGCAAAATTTAGTATACAAAGGTTTAAAATTAGTTATTTTGTGAGACATTTTAATCTCTAAAGTGCATTAATGCTAATAAAATTATTTTAACTGAAGTTCTGCATGTAGATTGTTGATTGTTTAATTTCGGAATAATACATCCGTTCTCTGTATTTTCACACAATACTAATATTTCAGTTCTTCCTACTCCTGACATATATTTTTACTTATACATACTTCAAACGAAATGTAAAATTCAAAATGATATTTCAGTTTAGTTTATTAATATGGAAGGGAACTATGTGCATGAGATGAGATTACTGCAGTATTTGGATCAAACTGATATTTATTTAGAATCAAAATACATACTTATGGAATGTCCCTTATTTGATAGTATAATTCCTGATACTTTGTGTGTCCCCATTCTGATGGTAAAAATTCTGATACATTGTTTCTTGGATATCAACCACAAATCAATTATAAAAGACATTTATATATCAAATGCACAGTAAAACAGATCTTTATCACCCGCAATCTGTTAAAATAAAGATGTCCACGTTTTTATGGTAAAAATCATATGTCCCTGTTTAGAAAGTTTTACAATGTGTGTGTGTGTGTTTGTCTAAGTCAGAAACTTTATCCACTTGGCCACAGTAACTGTTGGTGTAAAACAATAAGGCCACTTGCAGAAATATGCCAAATACTATTCAAAGAAATTCATTTACATTATTTTTATTTTTATTTCCCCTCAATAACCAAATGCTCCAATAGCCACAGAGAGAAAACTGCATACTTTAGTATCTGCATGAAAATAATTGTACAAAATGGATCTATTAGGTTACTGACATATCATTTCCATATGAATTACTATTTGTTTTTTCTATCATGATGAAAAACTTTTTTATATATTTCCCCCTCAGAAAAATAAGCATGTAGGATACATGTGGATATAATAAATCCATACTGAATGCCCTAAATTTGTTGTAAATGAAATCTTTGAACATTTGAGATTTGACAATTTTCCACATTATTATTCACTTTGGCAACAAGTTCAACTTACTGATAAACGATTATCAAACTTCTGTTGTTAATGGCAGGACCATATCTGGGGCTGTTAAGTACAACACACCAACTCAGACGACTTTGTGTCTTAGAAGCACACCTTTTGCAAGTCGAAAAGTACACCATCTTTTGATGCTAACCATTGCTAGTATTTTATAATGGTGTTGACAATGGTTACTGCCTTGATTTCTACAGAACATCTGCTGATGTCAAACTTTTATTAAGAGGGGCCATTTAATTTTCAGGGAGTTTTTTTTTAAATGTTTGAAAACATTAGCTTACTCCAATTTATAGTGTGAAGAAAAGATCTTATTCCACTCCATATTTTGCTTGAAACAAGTTTTCTTTTGATGAAAGAAAAAGAATCCCACTTGGAAAGAATATTCTATTGAACTAGTTCAAAGGTCTGTTGTTGTTGTTGTTGTTGTTGTTGTTATAGGGTTTAAAGCCATTTTTCAGCACAAAATAGGCTATACATGGTAGCCAGTATAAATGGTGGAGGAAGAACCCTGGAAAACCCTGGGAAGAACCACCGACCCATGAGAAGCTACTGGCAAGCTTTCTCACACACCCACATTAGCCGAGCCTGAGACTCGAACCCATGCAGAGGTGAGATGGCAGTGATCCGGAACGGTGAGTGCTTTAGACCACTCAGCCACTTGGGGGACCCCTCAAAGGTTTGTAAATTCAGTCTTGTAGCCGTGCCATTACCGCTTAAGGTCTAAGCACGTACTTTGCATTTCCATGCAAAATATTTTTTAAAGAAGCACTTTGTCATTTGCAGATTAACTGTCTCAGAGGATTACTTTGTAACTAAAAGACAAATTAATCGTGTTCAAGAGAAGCTCAACAAGATATGCCTCTCATCAATTCAGCATTTGTTCAGATTTCTTTGAAAGAAATAAAAACGTAAATCTGTTGCAAAAGACGTTAACCACACTTTTCTAAATTTACATGTACTGAACATACAATACTTCTGAAATTATTTTTTATTGCCAAAATATGTCATTGAAATACAGATGACTGATTCTTCAAAAGATATTCAACTGCGATCACTTCCAAAATTGCAGTCTTTCCATGGGTAATCTTCATTCATTGGCTGCTGAAATGTCAATCAGTAATACTGACCAACCCCTCCACTGGAGTTCCTAACAACATGCTTGCCAAGGTACAGTGCTGATTTTTAAGTATTTATTTCTCTATTCCAGAGCAAACATGGAGGTGATTAAGTCCACCAATGTGATACATGGAGGACTGAAAAATCGTGTGAGCTGTAGAGATATTCATTTTCTAGACAAGATGTTAGGGAAAAACGACAATTTTCAATAGCATATAAATTATCTGAACAAAGAGGAAAAAAAATTATGTTTTCAAATGTCATTGTTTGTACACTGATGAAAGTAGTTTAAAAATACAACTTCTGAGAAAGGGTAATTTTCAGAGAAATTACTAGCTTATAGTGGGTAATGATGGAAAATTCTATAGTATAGCCCTCTTTTGGTACAACAGATAATCAAACATGTCACTTTATCAGATAGAATATGGGGACTATAATTAAAATTATGTGTGTGTGCTTGAGAAAAGGACAATAGATGTAACAAAAGTTCAGGGTACAATGTAAATGGTCAATATGCATATCTTTTGATAATAAACATCACATATAATATATATCAAGTTTCACAACTATCAAAAACTGCAAGACAAGCTGCAGTCACATTATTCCATTACACATTATTTCCAGTTGCAGAAATATGCACTGATCAATATGATGTACATCATAACCATTAGATATAAGAACTTTCACATCAATGCATCTGAAGAATGCATGCTCAGGTGTGCTAACATGACTATGATGGACAGACGGATGGATGGACACAAGGAATTCTGAATGCAGGAAAAAATTAAAGTATGCAATACAAAATTAGCTGCATTAAGACTGCTTGCAATTGATTTTGATATTGAGATCTTCTGACTTAATGGATTGAAGCTACACAGGATGCGAGACAAAATTTGCTGCATTAAGACTGCTTGCAACAGATTTAGATATTGAGATGTTTTGACTTAATGGACTGAAGCTACACAGGATGTGAGACAAAATTTGCTGCATTAAGACTGCTTGCAACAGATTTAGATATTGAGATGTTTTGACTTACTGGATTGGAACTACAGAGGATGAATCCAATCTGCCCACTGGGATAAGTTGGAATGGTGGTGAAGGCATAGTCTGAAACTGGAAATACTGTCTTGCAGAATGTAAGCATTTCCTTAATCAAGTTCAGATGCAGCCATAAGCACTCTCCTGTAATATAACAGTTAACAAAGTATCTATGAGCTGTTCCATTTAAACAAACAAGTACACAGTATCAAGGAAAGTAGCTAAAAAAACCCAACTAAATTGTTTAAAAGTACAGACTGGTCTGCTAACTAGCTTGACTGTCAATATAATGAATCTACAATGCAAAGTTTCCAATTAAAGAAACCTTTCTGGTTTCTTGGAAATGGTCATATACAGTTGCTATAAATAGAAAATCAGGAAAGTACATGTAGATCTATCATGGACAAATTAGCTCTTACACTGTTCTTATGCAGCAGTCTTTCATTTTAGAATATTCTCAAAATTTCATGACAAGTGGAAATAAAGAGAGGATAATAAAAATGACAATTTTTATTGGTTTATTTGTTATTTTAATGCAATGGAAAAGCATAATCCATATACAGGCAAGGTGAAAAAAAGCATAATGATTACACACCAAAAGTTTGGCAAGTATGCATACCCTGCAATCATATTAATAAGTATAGCTATTAGGAGGAAATGCATAAGTATTCAAACTCTACCATGGGTAGAATGGCTGGATTTACTGTATTAAAGATAAATGGCTCTCCGAACCAGCACAAATGATGAACACATAACTCGTGATGTCATTGTATAGATACAATAATCAAATTATGTTTTCTATGACCAGTAAACAAATTTTGGAGGCAAAGTGATTTGTTGATATGTGCATCTTCTGGTGAGTACCAAAATATTTACCAAGTTCAATTTTGTCATAAATTTACGCACGAAAATGCAAATCATAGCAAAACAAAGTAAAGTAATTACAATGAATAACATTTACTTAACTTTATTATTCTTCTGTTATCTTCTTAATCTCATAAAAAAATAATTTAAGAACCTTCACAACAATCATGGTCTGAACTTTAAGAACTAATGAAAGACTGGTACCTCAAACACCCATAGTTTTGCAACACGTGCTGGTTGTCTTTCAATCTTGTAGAAGGGCTCTTTTTCCAGCAATACACAAATCATTTGATGGTTTGAGTTTGAAACAGTCACACTTTGCATTGATCTTATACAATATTAATCACGACAGTTTTTCAACTATGGTTCGTGTGAATTTTCCTCAATGTGCTTAAGCAGTGCTTAGGGTCTGCATTACCATGTGGCAAGCTGAGTGCTGCCAAAGAGAGCTTCATTAGATTTAGGAATCTTGAGTTTCTTCAAGGGTGTGAAAACTGCACTTGTCTACCAGAAGGGATCCAATGGTGTTCTCCCTGAGTGAAACTGGCAAGTCTGAGGTAGGGTAGAGCTGGAAGTCCATGAACTTGTCTTCAAGTTGACACTTTCAGTTTCCGTATCCAGCCTGTCACTCAGCCAAGCACAGCTTCTGCTGAAATCTCTGATCTCCTTTCTGGATTCAGGTAACCAAAGGCCTTCAGGGTCTGGTCATGAAATGGAAACTTAACATTCATCTTTGCTGCAACTTCCTCACAGAAAGACCTCCCACTCCAGAAGCAGCAGCTCAGATGGGATGGAGAAATGTTTTCTGGGTTGTTGTCATTGAAACATCTGGTTTCCATACCCATTGCTAACAAAGAATTGCGTTGCTGGTTTTCTGATGACATAAAGTTGACCTCTGTAATGCCGACTGATGCAGTAATAACAACTCGTCTGACAATTTCTCATTTGCAATGTGCTGCATACTTTCAAGTGCTTTGTAAAATCATTTTCCGCCCACTATATATGTTCATATGTGTGTTACAAGTTGTGCAGTACACAAACTTTCTCTGTTTTCACTAACCTTCACATATCTAAATTCGCCTATCCCAGCAGTGTTGACCTGGCAAACATATTTCTTTGTTTCAACAGCATATTTACCCTCAACAGCATATTTTCAAACATTTTGACATGGTACAAAAATTATACTTTGAGTATATTTCCAAATAGTTCAAGAATTGTTTACTCAATACTGAAATACTAACAAAGTGAAACAACTTACAAATGTACAATAAATGCATCAGCACGTGTCACAAGCCATGCTTTGATGCTATCTGTCAACCTGATGTAATTCTTGGAATTTGTTTTCTTTATTTCACATGACAGCAAAAGTAATAACTGTGACGTGATTACTCAAATTGACACGTGATGTCCAATAAATATAACTGTGTCTCTTCCTGCATTTATTCAGAACAATCTGAATATTCCCTTTTATTCTTCTGTACTGATTATTAAAACTTTTTTTAAGAGGCTTATTTTCTTCCTTTCGTCTTTAAAGGTCACTGGCCACCTATATTGTACAAACGTGTGATATTATTATAGTCATAAACAAAACACATTTGTTATGTATGCACACCATAAAAATGTTTAATTAGACTTAAAAATCTGCTTTTTTAAATGAAAAATTATTTGGCTATCTCTGTAAACAATCGGCAGTTTCCGCATGCCAAAAACGGATATGACGTACAGTTATCCCTTCTATTCAACCTGGCCATTCAAGTGTTTAATTTCGCCACATAAATGTCTATGTGACATATCTTATGATCGTGCTTTTGTACAGCAAATATGGTGCACTGTGTTGCATATGGATGTAACCAAAAGAGTGATGATGGGAAAAAGGGTTCTTTCTTTTTCCGAAAGACCCTTTATACCAGAAAAAAAGTGGATTCAAGCTGTGGGATCGAACAGGGTGAGGGATGGAAAAGTTGTATCATTTATGCCGGATATTAGTCAATTTGGCCCAAAGACAATTAAGCCCAACTTGAATGACAATTCGGCCCAACTTAACAATAGTTTGAACCAGTTCATTTTCTTTAAACAACAAGTAGATACTATGTAAGATAGGTTTTAGGAAAAAAAACTTAATTTAAACAAACTATCTTGATATTCCTTCAAAGTAAATAATCATACATCGTAATGTATATATGTATGAGAGAAAACACAAACTGATATATCTTGCTCGTTCTAATTAAATATTTTTATACATTTTTTTACGCTAAAAAATATATGCATCTGCACAACAACATTCTCAATTTAAGTCTTCCGGTCAAATTATCAATTTTGATTTATAAAACAATAATCTATAGAGTGTATACATATTTCTAAGGGTAGTGTACAAGAGATATTATAACAAACGTACTTAATTTTAGGCTTCAGGCTGTAAAACTGCTGCATATAATACACACTCAATTACACATGAGAGAGAGAGAGAATAATTTCAAGTTGTCTTAGTGTGTGCGCGCGTAAATTAAAAGCTTGTCATTACCAGTCAATATCGTCAATCATATTTGCTCCATTATTCCATACAAATAAGAAAGGAAATAATATTGTGTTGAATTTGTGCCCCCCTCCCCCCACACGGTACAAAAAAAATTGACAAACATACGCTTATTTGAAAATAAAATGAAAGAAACTAACCTTGCATTGTTATCATTTATTCCTTCTTATTTCACCATGCAAAATTTATTAAAGAAAAAATATATCCACGAACTCGGTATGTGTAGCGGATGCCGGCTTGCGTATGCATCCTTTACTGTAGTGTTTATCGCTCATGTCAAATAACATAATCGCAAACAAGACGAAAATATCACCCAACTGCTTGAAGGCACCTGCCATTCACACAATACAAGTTACAAGGTGCAAACTGACCAAGATTGTATTGTTTCCAGGTTAACTTCACAACGATATCTCGCGAATAAAAATCATTATTTTAAAATACATTCACTGTGAGTGCAAATAATAATCTTTTCGCTAGCATGGGTTACAAAAGTATTATTAAAGCAAGTTATTGTTGTGTATACTATTTGCCCTGCAAACATCAATTATGATTACATATGGTAAACAAATCGAAGCCTGGGTGATCAATAAACACAGCGATCAATAAACTCCTTGCTTAAACTTACTGACAGGATATCAAATACAAAGGTTATTTTATTACAAAGCAAACCAACCCTGAAAACTGACTTTGGGATCTTTTAAGTGTGCCAATTTTTTCTCATGCAGTCGGCCGACAAAAGGTAGCCAAGTTTGGTTCCTTTGGATTCTTTAAAGTGTTCTGATTTCTTTTTCTTTTTATAAAGTCGGCCGACATAGGGAAGCCAACACTGATTCCTTTTTACCTGTATTAATGGGAATTTTCTAAATAAACTGAAACAATGGAACAGTCTTGAAAGCGACAGAATCTAGTGCATCGTGCACGCATATCAAGATAAAGCTGAACAGTAAATTTGTTTTCAGTAGTTTCATCTAAATGTTCCCTATCCATAGTTTATAGTGTTTTATTTTTCAAGAAGAAGAAGCATGTACTTCATCTTGTGGGGATAAATGTATGTCATTTCTGGCTGGCATCCTCTATAGGTGGGAAATCATAGCTAAGGGGAAGTAACAGTGTTATATGCTTCTATTTCGAGTCATTAAATTATTATTTCTTCTTTACACTTGATAATTTTTTTGTTCTTTTTGTGCGAGTATAACTACTTTTAATCATGTAATGCAAATCTGATGTAAACAAAAAAATGTTGGAGTATGGCCGGTGACCTTTAACATGTATTGGTAGTTGGATGCCATTTTTAAAAAATTCTATAATCAACAGTTTGATCATGCAGACCCCTTGCATGAAAAAATATGAGCTGTTTAAAGTGTCTGAGGTACTACTATAAAGTTAGTCTGGTTCTCTTTACTAATTCCCCCCAAAGCTAATGTGAAACCTGGAGCCAAATCAAACCCAAACAATCCAATTATCTGGATTTTACTGCAACAATCATATTTCTATAGTTTTTCTTTTTATTCCACAAGTCCATATTTTAAGAGTCATTTTAATAAGATTTATGGCAAAATAATAAGGGTCGGCAAGTCTGCCTTAGACCCCAAAATCAATATCTTTCTTTTGTACTCCAAGTGCAAGTCTTCCGTTGAATCTGATTGAGGTACGTCATTTTATGGATAAAGGTTATTCTTTGGAAACCATTTTTTACATTCCTTCAGTTAGTTACCTTAACCTTCGATCTGTTGACTCTGAAATCAACAGGGTTCTTCAATACCACAAATTTCAAACTACCCACAAAGTTTGCTGATGAATGAGACCTATTATTAATTTGCAGGAACTGCTTTCCTCCTTTGTTTGAGCCTTAAAGCACTTGAAATGGTTCTTCCTTACACCTTGTGAAAGCCATCCACAAAGACAGGTAACTGTAAATACTGAATAGCTAAAATTATTGTGCAGAAACCAAATTGATAACAGTTAGACAGTCCAAAAGTATGCTCTTCTTTATGGTTAAAATAAAAAGGCAACAACTCCAACAAAAAATTGCAGGGGCGAAGTAATTTCTTGATAATGCACATCATCAGGTGATGACCACAATCTTTATCTACTTTCCTGGAAATCCATCAAAAACTGCTGGACTAATTGGGCTAACAGGTCTTGGACAAAGGATGGACATCAGGATTACAATACACCACAGTCTAACAAAAAGGATGTTTATTAATAATATTTTATGGTACCTACATATAACTGATACACAGACCAGGAAAAAGTTAAAGCCACAAGGCTCCTACTGCAAATGGTTATCTCTGTGTGCGTGTGGAGGAGGAGAGTTATGAATATGGTACCTTGGCAACACAGAATTCCATCAGGTTTCAGTGCTGCCTTCATCAGCTCATAATAAGATTTCTGGAACAGAGAGGATGCTGGACCTGAAATGGAATAGCAACAGAAAGATTACAATGACTAGAGAATAATACTCTAACTAGGCTGACAGGAATAAATGTTTGTCCACAGTTTTTTAATCCTGGGTCAGTTGCTAAATCACACAATGACATCTAAAGTCCAATAGTGACGTGATACCCATTTCTGAATCTGATTTTCCACATCACTATTGGACCACTGATGTCACTGACATGTACGCTGAGAGATTTGTGTAGTCATGTGACTAGGAATGCAAATGGCAAGTTTCAGGTCAAATTTCATCAATGCTGTAGTTTCGTCTTCTCTGTCATAAATCATATTCCTACTGATTTCATGCTGGTATGTCTCAATGAAAGGTCGTTCAAGTTTGCTAGGATGGCTACTAAGTGGCTACCTATGCTGACACCAAATGGTGTTGGCAAATTCCAACTTTTTGACAGGCAATGGACTCTGACCCTACACCCCAACATAAAGGTCTAAATATCAAAAATAGGGGCAGCAAGGGTCAGAGGAAACTCGGATTACCTGATCTCATGGTTACATTGTGACCAACTGAAATCTTTGCTGCATTTACCAACTGATGCAGCTGCAATAATGACATATTGTCAGAAGTACATTTTTGCTTATATACACAGTAAGGGGAAGGCAGCTCAGCTGCCTGTATATTGCAGTTTGAGTCTGCTGTCTTGGAAGAAAGAGAACAAAGCCAAATTTAAAAACGTTTCATCCCAATGAACTGAACCAGTATCATTGTTAAAGACTTATGATCTTTTTTTTAAGTTGGAACATAGATCACATTGTGTATTTACTGTTACAGGTGCACTAATTATCTTCCTTAGTTCATTGTTTTTGTGGAATCAGGCATTGCATTCACTGAAAATGTCTGTATCAAGAAAATATCTTGTATGAAATAGTGACTGCAAAGATTAAATGCCTTTTAAAATTTTTACGTAAATGGAAATTTTATTTGGTATGTATCTTGTGATCATTCATTTTTCTCTAACCATAATGCATTCTACACATACAGGTTTATGCAGGCCATTTTATTATAACACTTAGCCATTTGTTCTTTATTTTTGACTTACAATAATTACATTCCACTTGTCTGGCAGAAATTAGCTGTTTTAAAGCTGAATTTGATTTTCTCAGGATAAACAAAACTTGGAAACAACTGATCATGATCTGATCCTCACACATAATTACACTGTAAACACTGACTGAAATTGCTGAAAAGGTCAAATTTGATAACCTCATGGAAATTTGAGGAAATATTTGTTTGATATTAACCTTATCAGCAGTGTAAAAAAAAGGATAGGGATATAAAAATAATGAGTTACCCAAGTATTTAATAACTGACTTTCTAAGCAATATCATGGTTTTATTTAAATTGTTAAAATAACCATAAAGAGATTAGTCAATTTAAAGTCGTGCATGGTGAATATAGCAAGATAAGGTATGTTTACATAACACTTTACATGGCATCCCATATTTCAGCCAGGTTTTACAAAAATGAGGACAAATGGCAATCTTTATTTGAAAAAATGGCCAAATGTGTGTGATCATAATGGACCAACTTCATCATAAAATGATATATTTACATAGTCTATTTTACATGTTAGTTACATAAAAAACTGAATAAATAACCATCTTTAAAGATTCTCCTCTCTGATGCCTCGGAACATACACTAACAGCACAGGAGAGTTTAAAATTTAATGCCCCTCCATCATATTTTTCATCAATCTTTGCAAAGTTTCAGCTTTTAATCCATTTCATGAGAATGTGATGCTTTTCTTCAATCCACCATTGTGAAATCCAATTCTTTGTCAGTATTTCACTTTCTGTTTGATTTTCGTCATGGTTTTTGTGGGTTTTACCAGCTTGTTAACTAGTCAGCATATTAATGGTAACTTTTGTCATGGAATTGTATAAATCCCTTTATTTATCAAATACATGTACTCGGTTTCGTTTTTTGTGTAAAATGATACCCGAGGGTGATTTATGTATATTGTACAATATTTCGAAACAGCGACTTCGGTTCATCCTGTGCCACATGTGCGAAGTGCTTCGATAGGAAAAACCGAATTTTTCCAGCGCACGGATGATGTAGGCTACATTGTCTGTGTATAAATGCCTCACCGTAAGACAATATCTTCACATTATGGAACGTCTTGTCAGTAAGCAGTCTACTTAGGGACTTACACATCTTCAGCTGTAGAAGTATGTAAGTTACTTATTAATTTCTTATGTATACTGTAAGTTATAGCTTTTGTACGTACTACCACGCTCATTTTTGTATATTTTCAATGTAGCGTTGGCTTGCATAGTATAACACAAATATTTTCTATTCTTGCTTGTGACTTAGCAAGAGATTTATATTAGCAATATAAAGCTGCATTTTATTAAGAAACGTTTAGTACCATAGAAATCTTATCGGACACAGGTTCACTTCTGAACCTGTTTATTGTTTTGTAATGTTGTACCGATAATGTAATTTGTATAATTTACTGTATATAACGTCATTATGTGTTATCGTACATGCCAGTGTCATGCATAGTACACGGTGTTAGATGTATTTTCAGCTGATCAGAGTGATCCATGCTGATCGTAGTTGATGTGGTACCAGCTGCAGAGCTAACTGCAGAAGTTGACCATAGCAGCTGTAAAGCTGAAACATAGCAGCCACAGAGCTGAGTGAACAGTGTTGCTGGTCGAGTAGCAGGTGATCGGGCATTGCTGACTGGATTGGTGGGTGCTGATTGCTTGATTAGCCAAGGAATTGAATGGTGTTTGGTGACTACCTATAATGATGCTTGCTTGATTGACCAGTGTGACTGGTAGCCAAGTGTGATATTGACAGGAGTGTTTTGTGTTACTCCATGCATGTAATCTTTTAGCCGTGGGCTAATTTTGGGGTTTGTTATACCCAGTTTTTGGGAGTGTAAAGATAATTTTGTATATCTGTCCAATCAATTCATCATTTTACTATTTGAGTAAAATATGTTAGTTTTCACTATTTGAGTGAATACATCATTTTTTACTAAGGAGTAAAACACGTCATTCTTTTCATCGTGTGAAATTACTGTGAATTGTTCACCTTTGTCCTTGTATTGTGTAAGGTCATTTATTTGTATTTATTATTTGTTGCATTATTAGGTTTGTGCAGATCATGTTAATTTGTCCAATATTTGGATCTTATACACGCACGTATTAATCAATATTCTTTTCTCATTCAAGTCATACATCAATAAACATTGTATTTGTATCACCATCAAAAATGTCTGAAATCCAATCCGGTTATCTTGTTACAATTGTTATCACTTTCACGATTTGAGCGTGATACTGGGGCTAAAGAAATCAGATATGTGTTGTTCCATATCTACCTCGTGGCAAGCTTTCACCGTCTCTACAAATGGAACTACATCATGTGACTAGATGCACAAACTTACAAGAACTGACACAACTAAGTAAAATTTGTCTAGTTATAAATGTGAATAATATGTTACCTGAATTTGTCTCAATAATTTTTTAGACTATTACGATTCAGACACATGCGAAGATTATTTTATACCATTCAAATTGGGAATTTTATGGCACATACCAAATATATGATTATTTTCAGATCATGCTGAACTTTGCCATATATGGATTAGCAGAATGTGTGACAACAGATAGTCCAAGCATAACGAAAAGTTCAATCAAATATCACTTCAAGGATTTTGTTCATTTTCATAAAACAACAATTAATTTAGACACTGATTGGTTGGAGCATCTGTATGAGATTAAACCTAAAAAAACATACCTTGTTAATTTTTTACACCACTTTTTGTGCATTTACATTTCTTTTTTACATGATTTGGTTCTACATTGTGCAAATCCTGGCTGACACACAGCACATCCTTACTGAAACTATGCATTTTTGGGAAAAACAAATGTCTCCTTCCCATGGTCATTACATTCAAAATGACCAATTTATGCAGTAAGAAAACCACTGGTAAGGAGACACCTGTCATTAAGTGTAGAAAGTGACCATTTAATACATGACATATACGGAGAAAACTTTACAGGAGAAAATGGGAATAGTCACTGCAACCAGACAACCACCATATCAATGCTGATTGTTATTGCAAAAATGGAATTAAATGATCAAATAAAGTGCACAGACCTTGCAAATTGTTCTTACCAACAGGATCTGAGGAGTCAGTAATGATGACATCATATTCTCCTTTGTGCTTCTTCATAAAGTCAAAACCATCTCCTATGTGCAGGTTAACTTTGGGACTGTCATATCCACAGGCCATGTGAGGGAGGTACTTCTTGGATACTTCTATAACTTTCTGGATACAGAACATTGTAACATCTTTACAATACTTCTGACATGGAATTCATGAGTAACAATATAAAAAAATTATTAACTTTATCATTTCATCTGTGACAATGTTGCTGAAGGTTTAATAACATGAGTAAACCACCCAATACAAGTTTGGCCACTGGCCTTCAACTACTTCATTACCTGCTAATATGTGGCAAATATGACAATAATTCATGTATGGAAACCAGAGATATAGCCTTTTAATACAGTTCTTACCAATGTACCAATACAAACTACCATATATAGTCGCATATAAGCAGAATAATTTAGGAAAAAATAATAGCCTGGAAATAGGGGTGTTGACTTATCTGCAGGCCAAGGTCTAAACTTAAAAATTTTAAAGTTTGTTCGTTGACTACCATAATGGCTGTAAATCTTGAGACATGAGAAATTTATTTTTTCAGTGTTCCAACACTTTGCATGTGCATGTATTTATTTTCTTGTACTACTGGTACAAATTCTACCCAGAAAGATCTCGGAGATAAAAAAAAAAAAACAGTATGTCATCTCTTACTTCCATCCTATGGTCTGAGTGATGTCATTTGGGGAGTAGTTGCATTTAAATGCTATAATAGTGCCATGCATCTTAATTTCATGGTCCTCCATGTGTAGTAAATGCGCTGAGTGGATAACCCACTGTATCCAAGAAAGGAAGGCAGAGCCAGGACAGAAATATTGTCCCTTCTCTTTTACTTTCAGTGTTAAAATCAAGGGATCTTTCTCTTTTTTGATCAACTCGGTTCATTTTTGGAAAGCACTTCAGAGCCATGATAGGATCCTGTAGGTACCTAGTGACCAACCAGGTGCTTCTGCTGAATGTCTGAACTAGTACATGTGTTCATGCATGTAGACGTTATGAACTCTAGGAAGACCTCTGAAAGGATATGGGAAGAACCTCTGCATGGGTATGTGAACATATGTCTTGCAGATCTAGACTGACAGCCTTCCTGAACTGCATTTAGAACCAATTCCAGTGTCACAGTGTCTATTCTTAATGTGGTGCCTGAATGAAGTTGATAAGAGTCAGATTCACTTTTGGAGGAAGCTTGCTTTTGGCCTTCGGACCAAGTAAAACGTCTGAGTAAGATTCCAGTGAATTTGCAATGTGAACGATACCAACTTCCTTTTTATGTAAGAAGAGCACTGATTCTTGATGTCAACTTCGTATGGGTCTTTTGGGATTTATGTAGGGAAAGAAGTCATTGATAGTGGAAAAACACTGAACATGGCTTACAGGCCTTAGGAAACAACTTGTATCACCCACCCTTCAGTTGGGCAGCATCTCTCACATTCCACGAAAAGTTTTGAATTCCTCACATAAGTATACTCATGCACAAATGTGATCATAGATAACAAGGCAACTGAATTAAAGGTAATGTATAAACAGAAGGGAGCAATTTCACTAGAAAAAATTCTTTAAAGAAAATCACAATGCAATTATAAAACAAGCATTCAGCCATTTAACTGTTCCAATTACCACCCCCCTTGAGTCTCCTTAATGTACAGTGGTGACAGCATCCCCTTCTTAATATTTCAGAAGTCCCTCAGCAACTAGTGCCCTTGCTTATGGTGTGGTCTATGTATCTGGACCCTGTTGTGCGCAAGATATCAAGGGAGAGGTGTAAACAAAAATATAGCTGGAGTTTAGCATACTTTCAAAGTGTGAGAAAACTCCACAGAATTGCTCAAGTGATGAAAACACACAGGCAGGTTTAGAATTTATAAAGCTTCAAGACTGAGTTTTCTTGCTAGCATAATGAAAGTAGAAACTGGTGAACTGATAGTATTTGGTACCAATCCCTCTATTCGAGGGATGATCACACTCATCTGCATGCTACCTTTAAAAGCAGATGTAAAATGACATGTTCTCTCTCTGATCAATCTTCTTTCAGAGTGACCATGTTCTCTGACCTCCTGACCCAGAAATTTGATAGGTTTCTTCCTTAACCCAAGTGCAAGCCATCCATAAACTTTGGTCTAGATAAGCAATGTAGAATAAATATTATTGTGCAAATACAATTTCAGTCAGAAACCATGACCTTTAAACTTTTGACTCCAAAACTGTATGGATTCTTAAATACCCCAAGTGAAAGCCATCCACAAAGTTTGGTAACTTTACATGAGTTACTGTTAAGAATGTTTTTTTTTTCTTCTTTCATTCGGAGACCTTGACCTCTGAACTTTTGAACCTGAAATTAAAGGGCTCTTCCTTACACACATTGTAAACCCACCAGAAAAGTTTAACTGCAGATGGTGCACAAATGTGCAAAAATGAAAATGGAAGCAGACAGACAGATGAACAGACATCAAAACTAATTTCACTCTGCATCATGGTGGGCATATAATAACTGATAGAAAAATTTAATTAGTCATATATTACAAATAGGGAAAAAAAATATGTTATATAATGTTATGGAGGCAAATACAAAAAAATCTGCCTTTAAGCTCATAATCGCAAGATAAAAGGCCAGTCACTACATCTACTCAGCCTTTAACAGAGGTATATATTGCATACGACAGGATCTATTCTACGATGTGGATGAAAGCAGGATTCTAGTAATTCTTTTAAATGGCATGCCAAAAAAGAAATGCATTTGCAACACTTGCACATATTTCCAAGCTATAACTTTATTTCTTTATTAAATCCCCCCCTATTTTCACAAACTTCTCCCCATTTTCAAAATGAAGAGAGAAATTTCCTCCCTAAATTTCCAGATCCAGAATAGACCCCTGATAAAATTAGTACTGAAGGAAAATGCAAAACAAAGAGAGATGAAGAAAGATACCAAAACATATCAAATATTGTTCATAAAAAATCAGACCAAGATTTCTGTCTTGACAACCAAATATTGAGTCATTAAAAGAAAATTACAAATCTATTTGTGCTAAATAATTATACGTGCTCAATCTATTTTGCAAGGTAGCTATAGCCCTATCATTTTGCATGTGATTTTTTCTTTATTCATCAAAGATAAAACAATGTTATTTTCTCCACTCTAACCATCCACCTCTGTAAGAAAAGAAAATAACAACAGGGGTTGAAAATTCTCTCACCCAACTTGAAATGGAGAGTGAATATTTCTCATGGTCAAGTGAATTTTCCAACTGCTCATCAATTTTTTCATCATAAGGGTATTATGTTGAGAATAGTTTACTGAAATTCCATACATTTGGCTACAACACTGTCCTCCATTTGTTTTTATCATACAAGCACTTCATTCTCACTCTTTAGTATTAACAAACCCAAATCAATGAGCTAGAAGACTGATCTAAGTATGTAATTACATACAACTGGTGACAGAAGGATGAAAGAATGAGTTCTGGGAAACAACCATTCACACCACTGGATTTAGTTCATTAACTTCATCATATTTCTACAATAGGTTGAGTATTTTATTCTGGATAATTGACATTTTTTTGCACTTGCCTGACTGGGTGAGGGGATTTTAAGAGATTTTTCTACCCCTGAATAAGATACAGGTGATGAAACTATATAGCTTTTTTTTGAAAAAACATCTATCTTACCCAAAGGACTGACCATTGTAAATTTTTTTCTCCAAAATGTTTAATAAAACTAATCCAAAAATGTTTTTTGATTTAACAGGTTACTCACATGACAATCAAATAAATGTTAAATTACATCTCCATGTCCTCTCCATTGCATGACAATCAAATAAATGTTAAATTACATCTCCATGTCCATCTCCATTGCAGAGTTTCATATTAGTGAGTGCATATAAATGGTGGTGCATAACTATTCATATTTCCCTCCACCACAAAGGGTTAATATGGAGGGAATTAAATGTACAGCTGCTTTGTGCAAAGAAAGCAATTTTTAGAGTAAATAAAGTTTCTCTGAGAATACCTACCCAATCACACTAACTTAGGAATATAAGCCGATTCCAGCCCTACCAGAAGATGCAAATTTGTCTTTCTGTATCATATCGATGAAGGGCAGTAACTCTTGCCCATTACCTCCCCTTGCCACAAACATTGTTGCCAGTTTTTATGCTGTGTGAGCCACCAGTTAGGAGGTTCGCATAGCAGGGTGGTAGGGAGGATCTTCAAGTAAAGTGTTTGAGTAAGTATTCTTGGAGAAACATAATATAAAATTTACTTTCTCTTTCGAATACATTCCCTGATCATATCAGCATTAGGAGAATAGGTTAATACCTGGAGGGAATGCTAAGCACCCTACTTATACCTTGGGTATCCTTCTAAGGAAGAAATACTGGATTCCTATGAGACCAAAACCCATTCTCCTGCTTAAAGCAACACTGCCTATGGTCACATGGCCATGACCAATCTATCAGGTTAAGATAATTATTGAAATCTTACTATCAAAATTCAATGCCAAATGCAGTAAAGCTACTAAGAGTCTATGTTGATTTCATCATGTCTGGTGGTCATCTAGGTTGCAGACACAGGACCCACCAGGTAAATCAAAAAGGTTGCCTCTGCATGCCAGCTATGTCTTCAACTGAACTGTTGCATTAAAACATAGACTCACTGAGGTCTTCTTTTTTCATGAGCCAACTATGACTTTTTGAGATGTCAGAGTACACCAAGTGTATGACCTACTTAAGCCAAAAAGACAGGTCATAGGAGGTGATACCCAGCTTTCCTGCCATCATAAGGAGTAAGAGCCATTTGTGGTTGCCATGACTTGTTGCTGTGTGCTTCAAGTGAGGGCACAGAAAGGATCTTCTATGGCCACTGCTCTTGACTTATCTACAGATGAGGGAGGGTATGACGACTCTCTGATTGCCCACTGACGGTAACCAAAACCTGGCCATGAAGTCTGGGTGTGTCATGAGATCAATGAATCATCTGATCTGAACTGTTAGTGTGGGTCAATGTAAAGGGCATGTAACTCACTCAGCCAGCAAGCTGAAGCTAAAGCTATCAGGAAATAGGTTTTGTATGGTAACAGCTTCAGTGAGGTCCCAGCTAATGGCATAAACTTCTCGGAGTTCAGCCATGTTAGGACCCAGGATAGATTTCATTTTGGAAATGGGATGAGGGATTCTTGTCTATTCAAATCAAAATTGTCTAGAGTGGTAGCCACTGCTGATAATTGGCGCCAACTTAATCTCCCAGTTGAGCTTAAGAAAAGAGTCAGCAAGTTGAGGGATTGAGACACTCAAAAGATGAAGGTACCTATTTTACACCAGTCCCTGGAAACACACCATCTCATAAGCCTGCAGAACGGAGGGCCTTCTTGCTCTCGAGATTCACTTCACAGTCTAAGCTTTTGGTCAAGGACACAAAAGTAGGCATCTGTGAGACTGAGACTGGTTACATACTCAGGAGAGTTGGATAGACCTTGTCATTTCAATTAGCAACAGTATCTCCTGCTGAAGAATATGGTCCTTTTCCTTATATGATGGTACATGTGTTAGAGGAAAAAGAGGAGGCAGTTGAATAAACAAAATCAAAAGCCCCTCAAAATGATCTGGATCACCCATCCATTGTGCCAAAATAGGTTGAGCCAGCATGACTGGAGCTGCAGGAGTCTGGTTCCTACTGGTAGATTGTATGTGGGCAGTGGGCATGTGAAGTCAGCATCATAAAGCAGGAGGCTTTGGCAAAAGATTGCCTCCTAGATGGATTGGACTATTACCTGCTGGCATAAACTTGAGATCCGAACAACCATTGGGGTGTGAAAGATCCCTTTTGCCTGACTTGAAAGTCATCCCTCCATTGTGGCAGATATGTTGGGTTCCTAAACAAGGATACAGGTGGAACTGCCAGTTAGAGGGTTAGTTCCCGAGCCCAGAGACTGTCGTTTTCACACAATCTCCATCACCTGTTTGTTGATTAGTGACTGTATCTTCTGCTGAAGAACATGGTTGTTTTCCAAAATCTGATGGCACATCCATTAAGAAAGGAAGAAAGCTGAGGGGATGAATGAACAAAATATGAAATCGGGTCATCCATCAATTCTGTGGAAATATACTGATCCAACTTGATCAGAGTTGCAGGAGTCTGAAGCACACTGGTAGACTCTATGGGCGGTGGGGGCATCAAGTCAGAGTCATGATGTGGTGAAAATGCAAATCATGATGTATCAAGTTGAGATAGACAGAGGCAGTCAATGCATTAGTGAATGTAAGGTGGGTTGCTCTGTTAATTCAGGCTACTGACTCCAAGTCATGTTGGTTGGCCATTTTTCTGCCCATCAGAAAATTATGAACGAGGCCTGATCTAGCACTGAATTATGTAACAGCATTTTTAACCAGCTTTGATTTGGCCAGAAATACATTCTTATCCACCATATAAACTGGCAGTACCGCCATGTTAACCACCATTACATTCTTATCCAACGCCAGATCAGTATGGTAGACAGTGGAATGTGTCTTGTACCAGCATGATGAAAGTATAGTTCATACCTGTCTTTCCAAAAAGAAAGCTTTAGCATTCCTGTGTAATAGATACAGTAGGATAGCAGATTGTTAATCTCGTAGCAGATTGTTAATCTCTGTGAGATTCTGCTGGCTGAGGGAGCAGCTGAAAAGATGGAGACTTCCTCACCTTCAAGGTTAACTTGCATTTTGACCTTACAGTCATGCATGGTGGTAGGGGTTGAAGGGCATTCCAAAGCCAGCAACACCCAATATATATATGAAACGGCAGTCTTAAAACTAAAATCCATCCTCTTCATGGTCTGATCGGAATAGGGCTGTTGCACAGACGGATCTTCACATTCACTGTATGTATACTCTTGGTCTTCATCTGCTTCCATTTCAGAATAAACCATGCCCTGAGGTAACTCCCTAAATACACCACTGTTAATTCCTTGCAGGTAAGCAGTGAAAATAAGGAAAGACAGCTCTGCTGGACTAATTTGTCTCACCTGGACAGACAACTGGTTAGCCAGGAGAATGGTTGGCCCAGTTGCTGGATGTGCAGAAGCCAGTCTTATCAACTACAGTTCTAGTTATACCTGAAGCATGGCTGAACGGATGGATTTTCTTCTACCATCCCCGTCTACATGTGTAACTGTCAGCATGGCTATACAAGCATATCTTTCATTAAGATTCCTGTCCTTATATATACAGAAAGCCACATGTTGGGCTAAATGGTCAGATTCATCACTAAGATCCCTGTAACTGAGTCCAGGTGGGATGACTGGGTTAGCTTAATGGCCAGTATGGCGATACATTACTACATACTGGAACCAAAGAATCTGAAAAGTACCCCATATGCCTGTTCTTACAAGCCTGAAAGCCAAGCTTGGACTTAAAAGGGGACCTGTACCCACTGGGCTGCCTAAATATGGGGGAATACCCTCCCCCCATTATATTCTAATTATCTGCGGAAGGAAAAGATAAAGACGACTGTAAAATTTGGTCAGATATCAGGAAACTGTGTTCCTGTCTTCTGCATCCATTGAACCATATGTTGCTAAAAGGCTGGCATATCCAGCTGCATATCTGCATTCATCTTCTTCAAATCTGATTTTTGCAGTATGGCCAACCAGGTGTTCTTGAACCATAAATTGCACATGCTGCAAGGGGAAGAAGTACATGACAGGCAGAACTCGCACGTTTTCCCTCAATTTGAATTTCTTGTATTTACTGCATTTAGAAGACATGTTTCTGAAACAATAAAAAAGAAACGATAAATTAACACATCAGTTTGTCAATTCACTAAATAAAGCCTGTTATAAACAGAATGCGTGAAATAAAGATAGTGTGCACAAACACTTGTAAGTAAACATGCATCAACAATAGCATGTTGTTTCTCTTGGTCTAAAATAACCAAATCTGAGAAAATGATAAATTTCATGACATATCCACCAAATGAACAAAATAATGAATACCACCTTTTTAGGAATCAATCTTAATCCATTAAATAAAAATTTTTGAATGGATGGCTTGAATTTCATACACAATGACTAAGATTCACAGGATGTTTATTCCATACAATGCTGTGTACAGAAGCTGAAAAAAACAGGCAACACCTAGTGGTTGCAAGGAGAGGTAATGGGCAAGAGTGCTTGCCCATTGTTTTTATGACATGGAAAAGATTCTTGTCTTTTAGTAGGGCTCGATTCTGGAGGTAGCAGGCTGATATTTCAAATGTTAATGTAATCAGGGAATGTATTCATAGATGAAACCAAAAACTAAGTGAGCAGCAATGCATTTTACACAAGGCTGAATGGAACTAAAAACCCACAGCTGTGTTGTTATACCTTCTAAATAAAAAATCCCCCCCCCCTCTTCAGCATTTGCAAATCACTGTATGCTCTCCTGCAACCCTGAAGAAGAGATTATAATTACAAACCAAACAAATCTACCAATCATCCTTAAGCATGTAAGCAAACAAATATACCAACCATCCTTAAATGTGTTTTTGGTTAAAGTCAACATTTCATCTGGTTTAGGAATAAGCTGCACAACAATGCATAGGCAGGATCTCACTCTGCACAATTTTTTGTTGAAAAGGAAAAAAAGTGATTTATGCTCTACTGGCCCAAAAAATGTAGGAATTCACGAGAAGTCGGCTTCTTCCTTCCTTTTATCTTTCATTAATTGCCAAGTTCAGACATTATCTCAGATATTCCTGAAAAATTCCAACATACTAAATTTGATAACACACACCTTTCCTTTTGTGTTTGAGTTAAAATATTCATAAGGTCAGTGCAGGAAAAAAAAAATCTGCCATGTCCCATGTCCTTCAATCTAATATCAATAAATTCATCTCAAATAAACAAATACGTATGTGCTAAGTTTGGTTCATTCCATAATGGATTTTATTTTTTAAAGAATAACACCCAACAACCACCAAATAAACAAGTCAGTGAACTGGCACAATACAAGGTATTATATCCACAATCTGAGTCTGATTAAAATCCATTCATCCTTGTTTGATAATAGTAGGCAGAATTAACATTTTAATACAAATAATACTATCATACAGGTTAGAGAATTTTTAATTCGTACTCTACGGAGATTCGAATTAAAAATTCTCTAACCTGTATGATATTATTTGTATTAAAATATTAATTCTGCCTACTATTATCAAGCATTCTTCTACAGAATCCAGGGATAGCACTTTCTGTTCTGTCTGGTGTATATTTATAATTCTATATAATTAATCCTATATACCTTGATTTCTTTCATAGGAATCTGGAATGACTGTGTAGATAGATGAGAATTATTTGCCAGGTTGTCATGTGAATGTGTCTGCTACGCATGAGTGCATATAACACCGATTCAGCGCCATCATTTATTGGTGATGCGTGCTTAGTCGTGGAGGAATATAGGCTGGCGCGTGCAGGCAAGTAATTGGTGCTGTTTACCCGTGGCCTGGGTTTGAATCTCCATAGAGTACGAATTAAAAATTCTCTAACCTGTAGGATAGTATTAATTGTATTAAAATATTAATTCTGCCTACTATTATCAAGCATTCTTCTATAGAATCCAGGGATAGCACTTTCCATTCTGTCTGGTGTACATTTATAATTCTATATATATACATATATATATATATATATATATATATATATATATATAGATATACGCACACAAAAAAGCAACTTCTTCAAAAGCTTCATCAGGTATAAATGAAAGCAGTGACTTTTGGATTGACACAAGGTCTAGAAGCTCAAGCACAAAATAAGATTTTCAAGCACTAAAATTAACTGATAGTTTCAGGTAGTGTCAATCTATTATCAACTGTGTTTACAAATTTTCATTGTTTTCTTGGTGGATATGTGAGAAAGCTTGCCAGTAGCTTCTCGTGGGTCGGTGGTTTTTTCCGGGGATTTCCCGGTTTCTTCCACCACCATTAATACTGGCCGCCATGTATAGCCTATCGTGTGCTGAAAAATGGCGTTAAGCCCCACAACAACAACAACGTTTTCTTGGGAAGCTAGATCACAAATTTAAAGTCTTAACAAAATATTAATCACCAATATTCAAACAGCTTCCTGTATGCAATGATAAAGCATCTTGTTTGTCTGGTTTTAATATTTTAGCACAAGCAGTATTTTTATAGCACTGAGAAATATATGATGATGTTTATGAATGATTGATAAGGAACAATGAAAACTGAATGGATTGACTAATTAACTTGTATACAAAATTTCATGTTGAAAGCTTTGTGGTTTTATCAATGTAAGGACTCTGATGCTATTGTAATAAAACAAACTTTTTCATGGTTTGTGTGCAGCTTCAACTTCGTAAGTGTGTATATTAAAACTACAAGTTTATGAAATGCAATGTAATTATGATATATCTAAGAAAAGTAACATCATTAAAGTTCAAGAAATTTAACTGACAGGTACAGTTTATGCTTTTCTTAAGTTCACATATCCTTCAAGAACATTAATCACTATTTATCCAAGAAAATATCCAACATAATATGTCACGAAAGTACCATATTAGCTAGTGTTAGACACTGTTCCATACTGAATATATATACATATTAATGTAACAGCCATTACTGTGTCCAATTCAAACATGAGTGTTTTCAAAAATTAAATAAAATGTTTTATTGCATTTTTAATTTTTTTATCACAAGCATTATTCACTATTCCACTGAGCAAATGGAACACATTGTGATTACTAAATACATTTCAAAATATAATTAAATGCCGAATAAACAATGAGCAGACCAGCTCCACTTTCTCAGTTCTGACCATATTCTTCAAGTTGATCTGAATTAACACTTTGTCAGGTGTGGTGATAAACCATGTGAATCTGCTTTAGAGATGATGTCTTCAACTTGATCTAGACTTTTATCAAAGAGAACATCTCCATTATCATCCCATTCATTTAACTGAGTAACAGCTTGTGACAAACATATCTTAGGGTTGCATGCAAACGACATAAGTAGTGAGTATGATGCCAGTTTCTTTTCAATGAGAGAGACAGCAGCCTCTTCCAGCAACACATTTTGAAAACAAGGAAGAGCCAAATGCCTTTAAAAACACTAAGGTGATCAGATGGTATCAGAATCTGAACATCTTCAGCAGGCTCACAACAGTAGGAAATTTTATATTAGGTCTCCTGCATTTTTACATTATCAACAGCACAGTGATAGTATAGAAAGTAAAACTAAATTTCGATGGAAGTGCTTATATTTGGAAAATATAAAAATTCTAAAATGCTTGTTCACTGTCATCATCTTCATTTCAACACCTAACATCCACCCACTGACAGCTTTGCCTTGACCGTGGTCTTGAACAGCAGTGAAAAACACTAATTGCAGTCTTAATTACTGTAGTGGAATTAATCTTGTCCATTCATAAAAAAGTATGCTGGCATCTTCTCTGATTCAGATCTCTGCATTTATGGCAAGTGTTTGCAATAAATAACTTGCTTAAACAACCTAATTATTTGCACTGCTTCGGTGGCCTAAGTGGTTAGAGTATCTGCCTCCAATGTGGGAGGTCATGGGTTTGAACCCAGCTGAGTCATATCAAAGACTTATAAAAATGGTATGAAAAGTTGCCTTGCTAGGCACTCAGCATTAAGAGGTTAGTGTTGGGATTGGCTGGCATAGTGTCAGGTTAATGTGACTGGGTGAGACATGATGCTACATGTCTGTAGCATGATGACCCGGTGCTAGATATCACTATAAACAGCCACCCCGCAGACATCACAGCAATATGACTGAAAATGTTTTAAAGATACAATAAAAATCCAAATCACACACACTAATTATTTGCAGATGGTATTGGCCTGTTTGCTCGAAAAGCAATTTCTTTTAGTAAATTATATTTTTCTGAGAAAAATTACCCATCACATTAACATTAGGAATTGAAACCTGCAACCTCCCAAATCCAGCCCCATTAAAAGATGAAAATTTGTCTTTTCTGTCTACATTATATTGACAAAGAGCAATAACTTTTGCCCATTACCCTTGCCACCATGGTGCTGCCAGTTTTTAAGCTGTTTGAGCTACCAATGGGGAGGCTTGCATAGCAGGGTGGTTGGGAGGATCTTCAAGTAATGGGATTGGGTAAGTACTCTTGGCGAAACATAATTTAATATACAATTTGTTTTTTCCTTTGATCACAATAACATTATGATAGTAGGCGACTGGTGGATGGAATGCTGAACCCAATACCTATACCTCTGAGCATCCTTCTAGGGAAGCAAAATTAAATTTCCTATGTGAAAGATAACCATTCTCTCCTACTTAAAGAAAAACAGACTATAGTCATGGTTCATGTGAATAATATCAGGTTATGAAGATGATTACTGAAATCTTCTTACCATCAAAATTCACTGCCAAATCTAACCTAAGTGACTGTGTTGGTTTAACTGGGTCTGGTGGTCATCTGGTCTGCAGCCACAGGAACTATCGGATTCAGGTTTTGTCTCAAGAGAGTTAAATCCATGAGAAAAAAAAAATCTGAGAAGGCTGACTCTGCATGCCAATCAACACCTTCTATATGATGTCTTGGATTGAAACATTGCATTCAAATGTCAGGCTTACAGAGATCACTCTAATTTCATGAACTGAAATCCTTATGAGGTGACTGATCCTTTGAAACATCAGTATGTCAAGCTTATAATCCACATAAGCCAAAAAGACTGGGTCTTGGGAAGTGATATACTGCTTTTCTGCATTAGGAGAGTAAAAGTCGTTTTCAGTTGCCACGACTTGTCTCTGAGTGCTACAAGTAAAGCTCGAGGCTGTGGACAGGATCTTGTATGACTGCACATCTTGATTTATCCACTAACGAGGAGGAGCATATGATGACTCTTGGACTGCCCACTGATGGTAACCAGTTCTTGACTATAAAACCCGGATGTGTCATGAGGATCACAGAACCACAAAATCTGAACTGAAGATAGTTTGGGTCGACTGAAAGGGCATGTAACTAGCTTACGTTATATGTCAAAGCTGAAGATATCAGGAAACAAATTTTGTTGTCATAGAAGCTTCAGTGAGATCTGGGCTAACCACTTGAATTTCTCAGAATTGAGCAGTGTTAAGACCCAGAACTGATTCTATTTTGGAAACACATAGAGAGATTTTGGTCTGTTCAATCAAAACTGGCAGTCTCGTAGATCATCAAGATTGATATCTCATCTGCCATGGTCACTGAATGTGTAGGTAACATGCTGAACAGACTGACATCCGGTAACAAGTAGCTACATACTGGCATCTGTAAATACTTTCATTTCCAGCTGAGCATTTTGCAGCGGAAATCCTGTCAGAAGTCAACATGTGGTTACACCATTGATACATGAATGAAAGTACCTCGTTCATGATACTGACCTTTCAGTTGAGTAGACTAGAAAAGGGTGCCAATGAACCAGCAAAGTCATTTGTAATGGGTGTATACCAAGGCAGCCCAGTAAGATCAAATCCTCTACAACCTTGAATAACCCAAGGAGCTGCAAGAACTCTTGCTGAAATCCACATCCTGCTGTAAACGGACTATGAGTTTGATGATCCATGTGATGCAGACACGAGGATATCTACAAGACTGTCATTGGTTATAAATTCCATAACCAGGTGAACAAAGCTCTAGGATGGGTGTCACAAGTTGGTAGTGAAGTTCATAATTGTTAATAACTTTATCTACCTAAATATTCATTGAACAGTGTAGATGGCAGATGAATGTATATTTGTACAGATACCTTGCTTAATTTATGTAGTACAGATACTGTATCCTGCAACTAGTTTTGCAAGTTTAAGTTGCTCTAGGTGTACGTTATGTTGTGATGCATGAGTTGTATGTGCATGGGTCAGCATGAACTTTGCAAATAAAGAGTACTTGCATGGGACTGCAAAAGGCATATGCACAATAAGCTGTGAGCATACCTTCACATTTACTGTATTTTTATTTCTTGCAATTTTAACACATTAATATCATAAATGTAAAGTCCTTCATTATCACAGCTTCAGTGTTGAAGAGGTATAATTACACAGGTAATTGTATAATGTGTATTATGTAGAATATTTCATACCTCTCTCAGATAGATTGATAACAAGATATTTTTAATGTATCACTAATACTTAAACTCGTTTGTACTGTCCGAGTTTTATTGGTTGGTCAAGAAATGAATTACTATGTAATTGTAATAAATGATTCATATATCAATTATATTAATGTTATGAATTAGTATAGGAATCATTATGAATAAGTTAGTTCCTAGTTTATTTGTAGGTGGCTTGCTAGCTTGGTTATCAGGACAAAGCCTGTGTAAACCCAGACAGTCTCGCTGTTGTACTACACCATGCTGAACTGGACAAGCAAGCAAGAGATAGTATTCAGACCTGTGTGGACATGTATTTGTTTCCTGTGTGGATGCAGATGTCTATCCTGTGTGGATAGACATATTCTAGTCCTGTGTAGACATTATTTGTTCCCTGTGTGGGTGCACATATCTATTCTGTGTTGGCTTGCATAATTTAGTCCAATGTTGAATTCTGAAAACTTGTCTACACCTATACCATAGTAAGTCGATCAGAGATAAACCCATATCATTATGACTATCCAATCAGCATACATAGCAAAAGGATTCTGATGACAGGGCTATGCTAGATGTTAGATCAGCAACATCTGATAAGTATTTAATATGGTTGCCATGGTGGTCATCAGGCTAATCCATTTTCAACTAGATCATCTGGATATCATTAGAAGACTTTCACTGAAAACCCTGTGTGAAAATGCTTATCTTCATGGAAAGTAGCAATAACAAGACTGATATTAGATGTCACAAAGAAGATCAACTAGACCTTGTGGTAAATGCATTTTAAAGCATAAATTCTTCTAAGGCAAAAACACTACACTGATCTGTGCAGAGGAAATATCAATAGAAAGACTATGAAGCTGTCAGCACAAATTATGTCAAAGAAACAGTTTCAATAAGACCAACTCAACAGCAAACACGTAAACTGTAACAATATTTTTCAGAAAGAAAGAACAATTTTCAGTAAGGTGTAATGAAATGTTGTGTATTGTTATTGTTGACTTGTAAAACTTTGAGAAGTTCAGAGGTGTGATCTGATACAGGCAAGGCAATATTGTGTGCAACTAAAATGTTTGTAATGTACACTTGGACCTAAATGACTGTCACTTTTAGTAACTGCAGTTGCTAACCCTTGAACAAGGCATAACCTGTTCCTATTTTATATTTCATATGGCGGCAGCAAATATCTCTCCTGCCATTAGCAACACTCAAAGTGACACATATCCAATAAATTAAAGGGCTACCTTTCCTGCCTTTTCTTAATCATGAACACCAATATGAATACCTTTGTGATGATTGTTGGAACGTTTTATGACACTGTCTCTTTCACCTTAAATGTGTTTTCATTTTTGGGATAACATTTCTACATAATGCTAATAAAAAACGTAAAAGCAAAAGTTTGATCATGCAGGCATTTTGCATGAAAAACATGTTCAGATTAAAACATCCAAGTTATTCTTGTAAAGTAAGTCTGGCACTCTTCTAAACTCCAATGAATCTAATATGAAAACCCAGATCTGGACCAACCCAGCCAAGCTAATCTCCTCATTGTATTGTTATATATTTGTCTATTATTTCAAAGTCTGTAATTTATGGGACATTTCAGTAAGACGTATGGTGTAATTGTTAGGGTTGGCAGTTTGAAATATAAGAAATCTTTAAGCACAAACTCCATGAAAATACTAGCATCCCTTTAAAAGAAGCGACATAAGTATTTTACATAATGGCTGCTGTGTTTGTGGGCAGACTGGAACCATTTTCTTTTAGGATCAACTACATATCAGAAGAGGTCTTTTAAAGAAAACCCTATGTCAACACAATCTCCTGTACTGGATGGTTAATAGCACTAAAACATTTCATATCATTACCATGGTGGCAATATTCTGCACTAGGTCAGTACAATTTTCATTTAGGATCAACAAGACTTTAAATGATGTCTTTCACTAGTGAAAACTCTTAGGAGATATGACCAACTATCTATCAAGGAGAAGCAGCTATAACAAGATGGCAAAGATGTTGGTCATACTAGTTATGCAACCAACTAGACCTTGCAATGAGTGTAATGATGAAGCTTCTTGGCAATCAACTTGGTAGTTCAAGAGAAGCCACGATAACAAAGCTTTGCCAACACAGTATGTTGAGAAAAGATGCTGGACAACAGGCCACTGTATAAGCTCTTCTGATCTTAAAGCAGTTGAGTGATACAGAATAAAAAATATATAAAAGGTGGCAAATACTAGTCACCTACCTCATCAATTTCACACTGATCCACTGTCTCTACAAATGGATGCTTCACCACTTCCCTGAGGACACCCCCATCACCACCACCTATGATCAGCACCTATATTTGTAAATAACAGATACATCTTAAACATTTCATTTTATTGCAAATCCTGATTTTAAACTTTAGGATCCTTTTCCTTAGGTATGTTACAGAACTAGACTTTTCAAAGAAACTATTAAGACAATCAAGGTATTTAAAATGGGTTGTGGCAGGGGTGTCAAACACGCAGCCCGCCAAGCTGTATCCTGTGGCCTGCAAAATGACTGGTCACAGGTGTCATGAGAGATAAAAATGTGATGTGGCCCTTGTGCCATCGAAAATGCCCTCATGTGGCCCTCAGGGTGGTTTGAGTTTGAGACCCCTGGTTTAGGGTGTATATGGTGGCTATGGGGCATAACATATAAATCAAAGAAATTTACCCTTATTATATTGGACAAGGTTGTACCTGAGGAAGCACGTTCTCCCAACAATCAAATATCATCAAGCCCACTGCAATCCACATATCCCAAAATGCATGGAATTGTAAAATCTACAAGAAGAAAACTTCAGGAAAAATTTAACAGACTGACTTACACTAATGTTTATCACAAATTAAATTGATGAATGAATGGGCAAAACATGTTAAGAGCTTTCAAACCAACCAATTAGAAAGTTGCTTGTCCTATATATGAAACAGCCTCTTTAAACAGGAAATCGAAGTAGCCTATTTTATCTATATCACAAATACAGATATTTATTGAGTTCCCCCCGCCTTTTTTGTTGCTATTTGTTACAGCTTTATGTTTGTAATATTTTTTATAGTTTCATCATGGAGTAAAATGATTGCAAGTACACGACTTTACGAATTGCTGGAAACTTTAATATGGCCATCCTAGATAAGCCTCAAGCACACTCACCCCCAACTAGTCAAAACTCAAATACACCACTCCCTTGATAACTTGTGCCCTGATAACTCGCGAACCCGCTTATAACACGGGGTCAGGCATGGATCCCAATTTTTAAACCAGAAAATACCAAAAAATTTATCCCTATTGGTTGAACTTGAAGAAAATTGCGATTGAAATTGGTAACAGAAACTTGATATACCGCTCGTTTTATCGTCGAAAACGGTAGACAGGACCTGGAAATTTAATCAACATTATGAAATAGCGACTTTTAATAAAAAGTCATATAATTTCTTACATTTTCATTTCAAACGACATTCTTAGTAAACCGCAATTAACAATATTCAAGGACATTTCAATCAATGAAAATGTCACGCCAAGTGGAGGCAGTACTTTAATAAAAAAAAACCAATTAAATAATTTTTTTTCAATTGAAATCTGTTTTTTAGTTCTATCTTTCAGTTCCTTTTAAGTGTAATCATCATAAATGCAATGTGTCCTCTTGTAATTAAACGTAAAATGTGGCAATCTACTGTAACAGCTATGTCCGCGAGCGTTTCGCTGAGAACCTAATTAAGTGCCCATCGTGTTTTGATATCGGACTAGTGCAAGCATCTGTTGTATTGTCGCACTGATAAAAAGAGGGCCTCCTTTTCTATTATCATGGTAATTATGTCTTCTGAATCAAATAAAGCAGGTGGAATTAAAAAAAAGTCAAACGGCATACAAATCCTACACGCTTAAGAACCAGCGGCACCGGTTGTATGTCGGGTAATTCATTTCAGTTGATCAATCGAACCCTGTGATACATTTTATTGTGTACATATCTAATTAAACTACCTTAAAAAATTATCTACTCAATCATAAATGTGATTAAAGATAGCAATGCAGCCAAGCGAAATGAGTACATCGTAAAATAATGAGCTTTGTTTCACAGATACGGAGTTTCAGAGAATTCTTGAATTCGTACGTAGAGATATCCTCAAGCACGACAAGAAGTTTCACTATTACTTTTGCAATGAAATCACAGCATGAATATTTTACTAACTGAAAAATACAAAAATTTAGTTGCGACGTCTGACGAAATAAATGTTACTTGTTTTTGATAAAAAGGAATCTTGTTTGGTAGTGTATCAACAATTAGTCTGGTTCCCTGCTTCATAGACTACAAGTTTCGTGAAATACTATTATACAACACTCCGGGAACCAGACTAATCAACAAAACAAAAAGCCGTGACGTAATACACAAATGTTTTCGCATACCATGTTTGGTTGTTGAAACCAGTTGTAATCATGTTATCGATCTTTCACATGTTGGACATTTTGAAAATAAATGTGATATATAGATAATAATGAACATCATCAGAAAAAGCGCTTTATTGACAATTTTTCTCGACTCGATTATAAAACGAGGATTCAGCCATTAAACAGCCCAGTTCCCCCTCCCCCCAACCCCAACCACATGGTTTTCTGGATGTCTAGCGGGTTTTTTTGGAGGTCTCTCGGTAACTCGCACCCTCGCTTACAGTGCGGTCTGTGTTTTTGGACCCCGATGTGCGCGAGTTATCGAGGGAGAGGTGTACTGCAATATAATATCAGAAATGTCTGAAACTGTTGCTGACTAAGTATGAATTACCTGTGAGTGTAAGACAATAATGAGTCAATTAGAATGGACTTAGAATGAGTAATTGCATTCACTGATACCAAGGCAGTAAGTAGAACACTATTCATTTATCTTTACTCACTTGAAGAACGGCTCTGATGGGCACTGCATATAAAGTTTGGTTAGTTTCTACCTAACAGTTTAATATAAAGTGTGGTTATAGTCAGATGGATGATATCAACATCTCACACTAAAACCTATTATTACCATCCTAATACAGCATACTTACTGTATGTATTGGGACACAATAAAAAATTGTTTTCCTGTCCCAGCACTTATGGTTAAACTTCTTTCCACCTAGGTCATGTGTCCCAAGACTTACGAAACAAAATAAATTTGTGTTGAATTTGCCCTCACCCCACTTCATGCTGCAATAACATAGATAAACAAAACACTTATTTGATAATAAAATGAAAGAAACTAACCTTATATAGTTATTATATATTCCTTTTTCTTCATTCCTGAGCAATTTACAACAGAACAAAATATATCCACAAACTCGAAGTGTTGTATATGCATCCAAACTGCGACGTGTATTGATTATGTCAGATAACACATGACACACTGTTCACTGACATGAACATAGAGAAATGAATCGTGTTCGTGTTTGGTTGTACTCAAAAGTTTGGCTATGTTATCAGATTGAAAACTGGATCCAACAAAAATCATAAACAAGAGAGAAGGGGGAAATATCAACCCTTTGCTTAAGGCACCTGCCATTCATGCATGACATGGTGTAAGGTGCAAAATAACCAAGAATGGATTATATCCAGGTTAACTATATGACAGTATCTTGCAAATAAAATCATTATTTGACAATACATCCACTCTGAGTGCAAATGACAATCTTTTTGCTAGCATGCTTTACAAAGAGTATTATTAAACCAAGTTATTGCAGTTTATACTATTTACCCTGCAAACATCAATGCCTGTTTGTATCAATTATGATTACAGATGATAAGCAAATAGAAACCCATTTAGTGAATAAACACAACCGGCAGTGAGTAATAAACTCACTGTTTGAACTTACTGACCGCATATCAGTAAAATTAGCCTATTTTTTTATCACTTACTGACTGCATATCATCAATATATACAGAATTATTTTATTACAAAGCAAACCAACCTCAGAAGATGATTTTGGATTCTTTTAAGCTGCTGATTTTTTAAAATAAAAATACGAAGTCAACCGACATAGGAATGCCAACATTGGTTCCTTTTTACCAGTATTCACTAGAATTTTGAAAATAAATTGAAACAACAAAATAGTTTTTAATGTGACACAATCTAGTACTTTGTGTACAGACATCGAGAATCCAGCATTTCCCGGAAAATTTGGAGGAGCAAATAAAACAAAATCATTTGATGAATTTGTGAAGGCCATAAGAGAAAAGATGACTTTGCCAATAATATAATCATTAACATGGATGAAACTCCAGTGTACTTTGATCTCATTCCTGGACTGACTGTAAATAAGAAGGGGTTAAAAGTGAGAGAATTTGCACAAGTACTGATAAAAAACATTACTTTAGTCCTTGCAATTTCTGCTTCAGGAGATGTGTTGTCTCCAAATATAATTTTTCATGGCTCGAGGAAGCTATTCATGCACCAAAAGTATGGACTGTACATGTGCTGGAGAAGGGTTGGGCTGATGAGAAAATGCTGCTGTGGATTAAAGTGTTTTATCTCATGTACACACTTTAATAATTTTAAAATAAAATTTAAGTTTGAGTGCATTTTCTGACATGTAATTTTTGAATGACTTAAAAGGTGTCCCACAACTTACAACTGAAAAAAACAACAGGTCCCAGAACACACAGTGCAAAAAAAATTACTTTAAAAATTAATTTATGGTGTCCCAACAAATACATTGTCCCAATACATACAGCCAATCCCAATGTAAAAGTCTCATTACTAAAGACACAGACTCCGATCTGCTGTTACATAATGCACCAGCAGATCTAGGTCTATATCGTTTAACTGATTACTTCCTAAGAAGCTGCACAGACCCAGATCTGCCAAAACATTATGCATTGGCAGATATGGATCCATGAAGTTTGCAGTTGGAGTCAATGTAAAAGTGAGTAAAGACTATGCAATTATGTATCAAATTCTAAGATAATTCACAATAACTTGGCCTTGAAACAGATAGAAAAACTTAAACATGTCTGTTTCATTACTTGGGGTCGTGCTACCAGGCCAAGTGGGAAACTAAGTCACCTACAGGGCTTCCAATAAATTGATATTTCATGGAGTCCCAAGGACTCCCACATTTGAATTTTATAGGGTCCTTACAGGGTGTTAAAGGGTCCCACTTTATAGCAGTGTTTTATCTTCAAATAGCTTCATGTAAGTCATCTGACTCATCAAGGTAAAAAACTGAGTTAAAATCCAAACCTATGAGTCCTATTCAAGCTGATGATCAGTCTAAAGTAGTTTTTAAAAAATAATTATATTGTTTAAACACACAACAAAAATATTAGTTATATAATGTGACTAAAGCCAATAAGGCAATTCCTTTGCCAGAAGCATCTGAACATTCTATATTTGTTAAAAATCTTGTTGATGGTTTCATATCATCAGAAATAATCTGAGCATATATATGACAAGGCGTTTATTGTTGGCTATGTCAGTACTTTCATCTGCCATTGCTGTCACAAATGACGAATTTTGCAGGTCACGTATAAAACTATCCTCAACAATGTTTGATAGGCTCTCCAGTACCTCTGAACAGGTAGTAGCCAAGTCATTCTGAAAGGCGGAATTTTTAAAAATGCCAATGGCATCAATTTCTTTAACTGTTAAGTCGTGTATTAAATTAAGAAGAGATTTGTATTTTAAAAAGGGATGTCTTTTACACTCAGTCAATGTACACACTTAAGTAAGTAGCACTTTCGCTGCTATGTTTTGCTTGTAAAACTGCATTAAAATGTGCCTGGTGTTGTGAACCTTCCAGAGGTCTTGGAAACGCTTAATCACGCGTATTTGGCTGCCAGTTTTTTTATCTGGGATGCAGAAAATCACTTAGGTGGGAGTCCTCCGTACACATGTAATAGGTGGGCGGCAAAATTCAAAGACTTGCCAGTCCTGCTTCAGCCACCTGCTTAGTGAGAAAATGTATTGATCACTTAGCTGTGCTGATATTTACAATTACAGAATTCAGTATCTGATATTTACAATTACCGAATTCAGTGGCTGAAAGACCCCCTGATGTACATGTTGCCATTATAAGAGTACGTCAAAAGAACATGATGCAATTAGCTGGGCGGCAAGTTCAAAGGCTTTGAATGGCAGCTGGGTGGGAAAATATACCGATATTTACAGTGATTGAATTCAGAGGCAGAAAGACCCAGAGATGTACTTGTGGTCATTTATAAGAGTACATGAAGTAAACAACTTTAGGTTTCATAATTGTGTTCATTTCCGTGTGTTGTGGAATAAGCAGTGCACATGACCTTGGAATCAAGACATGTTGAGACTTGGACAAAATGCCATTCACTAATTTGGATAGTATTTTGGAGTTAAATGGCAGACTGATGAAGATTCAGAAGAGAGATAAGTTGCTAGGACTGAAAGTTCAGATGGGACAGTAGCCAAGTGTAAGAAAAGTTTGTGATGCCTAGCTTAGTGCTTGGAATAAGACCTTCCTTGGATTGACAAAATTCAGTCTCACTCTGATGGACAAACGAGAGCTATGTCAATGCTATAAAGAATGTAAAATTAAACTCAATGGCAACCAATAGTTATTCTAATTTGCATAGTTTTCTGGGAGGGGACTGCAACTTTTGCTGGTGTGACTCCTATTTTTACCAAAATGAGAGTCCTGGACTCCTAGTTTTAAAATCCTAGTGAGACCTCTGCCTTCAATCAACAGTTTGTTTTCTGGCAACCCAACATGCCTTCCCAGTGTACTGTTCTGAAAGTTATTGTTTTCTGGCACATTTGGTCATCGAGGTTTATTTTAGCCTCTGTACATATATGGCAAAACATAAAGGCGTCTACACTGTCACATTCTTCACTCGACTTAACCTGTTTTCTGAAAATGTAGCTAGCTGTATGTTTTCAACCACTGTTACGTTACCTTACGAGTAACCGTTACCTCATGAAGGCTCCACTGGTTTGATAACAATACTATTATCGATGGTCGGTTGTAAAAACACGGTCCAAATGATAATTTCGTTTGTTTCAGATCTATTTTAAGTTTTTTTACCTTGGACGCCATTTTCATTCGAACACTGATAGTATCTTGGAACAACACAAGGCATACATGAGGGAATGGAAATTGTTGCTTCTTTATGTGACAAGGAGGCGCATAAAATAATAGTTTCTCGTGAGAATCACAGTAAAATCACATGTTTATTTTTCGCCTCTTTCTTGTGTGTGGTGATTTATGGTTCTAACATACTGTTGCTACAAATGATGTGACAATTACAGGTCACATAAGGTTAGCTCCAGGCTCCACACTCAGTTGTAACCCTATGTATTATGACAACGTCAGCATTAGAAACTGATGTGCGTGTGTTTTCTCTGTTTGAGCGAGTTGTAATCTAGCCAATGAAGTAGTTAGACCAAACTTTTTTTTTTTGTTGTGTTAATCAGCAAAACATAACATTGGGTGCGTCAATTTATGTACCGGCGACGATTTTTTTTAAGACCAAACCTTTGTTTTCGTGTTAATCAGCAAAACATAATTGGGGTGCATAAATTTACGTACCATCGTCGACTTTTGTGCGTCAAATCGGAAAATTCTGCGTATTTGACGCATGGGTAGTTTCTACATTAAGTTGTGTGTCTATGTGTGTGTGTGTGTGAGAGAGAGAGAGAGAGGTGTCACTTGAATTTTGATGAAAATGTGAGTTCTGCCAGCAAAAGTTGTAGTCTCCTCTCAGAAGCATGTCTAAATGTCAGAATAAATAAAGAGACACAAAACCTTTTTATTTTTACTTATTTGTAATTCTTTAAATATTCATGTATTAAAACTGATATCCAATCAGTCAACTTGGGAACATGCCGTTATTTCGACTAATACGGTGCGCCCTCCAAAACAAAAATATTGGGTGAGGCATCTTAATTACAGAACTGGATGATCGTAAATTTAATTTAAAATTTTGCAATAAGCATTCATGTGCTCAATCCTGAGTGCTGTATTACATTACTCTCATCTTCTTCTTTTAAAGTTTGTAAACCGGAGTTGTCTTTTTCTGATCTGACATGTTTTGAAGTTTACAAAGATCCATCTGCTCTAACATTTTCCATCGGATAATATCCACAATTCACAATGTAAAGTGTCTTGCTTATATAGTAAAAACTGTTATGAGCGACATCTGCTATGAGCAACCACCTGTCATTTCTGACCACAATCATAATGCACGAAACGATTTTATTATTTAATGCTGTTGTAAGCGACCACCTGCTGAATGCAACCAGTGACCAAGATGTCTTGGCAAAATATGCATTTCAACACTGCTGTGAACAACTGCATTGCAAAAATGGGGATAAACTCCACCGACCTTTATTTAATCCAATGACCGTTTATACGTTCTAAAAAAAAAAAAGAAGAAAAAGATGAGGCTGGCTACCAGTATTTGAAATTTTTAGGCATGCTTATAGTGTTTCGCATTTCCTGCTGTAAACCAGACTAAAGTACCCATAGAGTATTCAAGCACTTAGCCTGGTACACGGCTTTATCATAGTGGGACCATCGTAGCTACTGTCGATATGTAGGCTATGAGTAGGACCCAGTATCCACCTCTATGAACGATCGTATCGGAAGAACAGAGACAGACACCGCTGACTGTTATGTAATCATTTGTAACAATGACTGCTTGAATAATAAAGACTGTTCTATCAAAAACACGCACGAAAATGAATTAAAAAAAGGATTCTGGCTACTGGTTTGTATATAGTGACAAATGGCACAGTCTGTAAAGCAGGCTAATGTACATGTCACAAATTAGCCATTGTAGTGCCAAAATTAACGTAGTGGTCGCATATACTGTTTGTCTTTAGAATTAATCCATATTACCTGGGGGTGAATAAGGTCCTTGTCTATTAAACCAGCAAGTGAGAATCATTTGAGGGATTCGATTGATAGTATTAGAGGCTTGTGATGTTTGTTGTTTTTATTTTTTTCCCCCTGGATGTTATAGGGATTACATCTGAGTCACCAAGCTGTCTATTCAACTTGGTGCGACTGGATTGTAGTTTGTTTATAGAGTTAATCCCTGTATGTCTTCTTTGAATTAAGCCGTTGACGTTTGTCTCTCAGTCTGTTTCTGGATGAATTAACTGTTTCTTTTTATTTCATTGTTAGATATGCAATGCACATGTTGAGATCTGTCATATTTTCCCAAAGCCATCTCAAACCATCTTTACAGTCGATATTACAACTCAGCACTCATAATGTTAATACCTAGTACCTAAATAACAAAGGAAGAACCTCCAACTGAAATGAGACAAATTTTAACGCTGGAGAAAATAACTATTGTAACTGAAAGAAGTGAAAAGAGCAGACCACTTGCAAAATAGCGGTTTAAACATCGGTGAAACAAATTTAGGTTGTTATAAAGAAAAAGGAGTAAATCAGAAATGATTTCATATGCTAATACATGTACATATGATCTTCAAATGTAAATGTAATCTCACGTTTAATGATAGAAGTATATCTTCACTGCTATATAATTTTGTTTTCAGATGAATGCATACAATAGTTTAGCAATAACTATTAATAAAGAATAGAATATATGTACAGTGATAGTGGTTATTTTTCTTTAAATTGTTCTGAAACTGGACCTCGGAAACTGGTCTTTTTGGACAAACCTGCTATGAGAGACCATTTCTTGTTGGCAGATGGGGCGGTCTCTCGTAACAGGTTTTACTGTAATTTGGCGCCATTTTCTATAAAACCATAGACTGGTCCACTAATTTTATTATGAATATAATGAATCTGTGAGGCTAAGTTCAAATTGATAAAACCCGTGTTTTCTTGGAAATAAAATGGGTCATAAACCGTTGCTATAAAGAGAAAACAAAGACAATTCTAACGTAGCAGTGATGTTTTTTAAAGCATATTCTCAAAATTAAACGAGTGGAATTAAAGAGATGATACTAAAAATGATAAACACAACTGTTTACTGATTTTTATTTATTTCATCTTTTAATTTACCAAAACAGCATTATCTATATACTGGAGAACATAAAACGTAATTTGTTGAAAAAAAGCATAATCATTATGACAAAAGAATAATGGCTGGCATGTATGCATTTAACCCCTAAAATACTTATCCAAATTTGCAAACGTTGTCCTTCAAGATCATGTGCACTGTACTTATTCGGCTACACTCGGAAATGAACACAATGCATAATTAATGAGCATGACCTCAACAGATAGCGTAGAAAATCTTTGAGACCTCTGTTTTGATAAACTTCAA
>JAECUM010020528.1:0-21035 GCA_016617855.1 Megalonaias nervosa | reverse complement strand
CATCCCGAGATGGTGTAATCAGGAACTGCAGATTGAAAAAACCAGTAGGTAATGTTGATAATATTGGTTATCTTAGATTTAATGCTGGGGGAAAAAGATACTTATCACATATATTTACCTACGAGTGTTTTCGTGGAGTAGTTAAAAATGGACTTGTAGTTGATCATATTGATGGAAATCCCCAGAATAATCGGTTATCTAACCTGCAGGCTATTACACAAAGTCAAAATTCCGCACGTGGAAATACTGGAAAATGTAGAGTATTTAAAAAGAGATCTATTAAATCCATAAATATACAGACAGACCAAGAAATAACTTTTCCATCGATGTATGCGGCTGCAAAACATTTTAGCATAAATTCACGATCGGTACAATTTGTCGCAAATAATATTACTAGATCTGCCTTTTCGGAAACATATAATCAGCGAATAGTATTTGAATATATCTAACTCTGTCTTCCTAACAAAAAACAAATAGTTCTACTGTCAATTTTCCCAAGGGTTTTGTTTAGCCATAATTACAGTCACTGACTCTGTCAAGGGTCCACCTTCACCGTCGCTGCTCTCAGCGTCATTATCATTTTTGACAGAATCAGATAACATAATCTTTCTTAATTGCATTACACGATTGTCCACGATCTTTTTTCTTTCGTACTCGTGAGACAGTTCGGATTTAATATTTTCGATCGAACGTGCAAGAGGTGCAAATAGCTTTACCTGATTGTCGTTTACTATAGCTAGTGATTCAAGCATAGATTGATAAATTAATTTTATAATCTGTAGTTTGAAGGTAGTGTATATTTATTATCAAATTTTCTTTGTTGCAGTAATTCAAAATCGCACATAATTTTCTGAGGGTCGAGATTATCAGATATTTTTATTCCGTTATGTTTTAGTGTTTTAATAGCACAGATAATATCATTGATGTTTTCATGATTCATTATATATATATATTTATATATTTAATATAAAAAATATTAGCTCCCATGACTTTTTTTTTGTTTTGTCAGGGAGCTGTTTTGTTTGTGATATATGGTTATGAAATATATACAAATGGTTTATAATTTTGATTTTGAACTGCACAAACATAAACTTATCCTAATGATTATATGGTTATGAAATATATACAGATGGTTTATGATTTTGGACTGCACAAACATAAACTTATCCTAATGATATATGAACATGAATATATACAAATAGTGATGACGGGGGAATCTTGTCTACGTCCAACAGATTTTGTACACTCTCCCCCCATACAAAACCCCGGGAGTGTAAAACGTACACCCCTCAAGGGTGTATGATAGGAGAGTGTATTTTGTCTGTTGTGGATATCGAGGAAATTCTCCGGGTTCCCCCCAATTAAATAAGCATCAGTCGCAAATGCAAGATAATATCTTTAGCATTTTTTTTTTTTTTTACACGCGAGAGTCTGTAGAGCTTCGATCTACGTCAAACCGTCTTACCATTTCGGCTATCGTTCTCTTATCAATGATATAGTTAAATTTAAGTATATATATAATATTTGTGCTGTCTCACAGAACTTGTATTACTAATAGAATGTGGAATTGTACTTCAGTTTTTTCAGAATTAATAAAATAATTTTGCACGCATAAAGTTATAGTTCGTTAAGGTAACAGACAGACGGACTAATATACACGCTATCAACTGAGCTATCGGACCTTGTTATAAATACATATTGAAAAAGTTAGCATGTGTTTACCAATGTGTCAGTCATATCGTTATTCCTAAAAACTACAATATTCTTAACAAAAACCACATTTTTTCTGTCTAAAATGAGATTTTATATTTCTAGTTTTCCAAAATATATATAATTCTGTACAACACTGAGTCTATGCGTGGGTCGTAACAGCGGATATTGATTTAGTTATAATATATATAGCGGTCTTAAAATAACTTTACGCATATGGAATAATCAATATGCAGCCACAACTTTCTAGATTACGGATTTTATGTAAACAAAAGAATAAACATCCGGATAAAAACGCTCTATGAGCGTACATATAGGTTTATATTAAGAGATTCGTTTCTCGTGTCTAGAATGTTTCCTGCCTGGTCAGTGAGTTTGAAATTTATTCTTGTCAGAAATGGATTATGAGCTCGCAGGTAAACGGGATTAATTGGTTCTGCCACAATTAGCCAGCCTGGTGGAACAATCGGGCTAAAACTGAATAATATGTACCCTTGCTGAGCTTGGCTAGATTTAGAAAGATCTACCTGATAGCTACCTTCAATAACATCACATACCAGATTGACTGCAATTGTTGTTGTTATGTTTACAATGCCCGGTGATATATGTCTACCGGCACCAAAAGGGTTGTTATTGTGTTTTAATATAACCGGTGGTGGGGCTATTTTTTTCCACGATTCAATTACTCCCGGATAATATTCTTCAATAAGATCATTTAATGATTTCTTCATTTCAGCGTTATTTAAATCAGGTATAACAAATGTTTGTAAATTTTTTTCTGTTATTTTATAATGATTAAGAAATACTTGTTTAGATTCTGGATTTGTGTAACGATTTCCATCGAATTTAGTCGCAGTGTTTATAATACTTCGATTAACGATGTATAAATCGAATAAGATACCATTTAAATGTTTTATTGACTCGATTATTTGCTGCTTTACACTTTCATTATAATGTTGAGATAATGAAATAAGTAAATTTCTTAAATCATTAAACGTTTTATCGTATTCGTGTTTAAGAGTATCTAAAAAATGTTTAATAAATCTTACATCAATCGTATATTTACTAATCTTCGTCCTGATGTCTGTGTTAACAATAAATAATGCTTTATTCAACCTGGGGATTCTTTTACCGTCAAAATCGGTAAAGTAATATCTATCTTCGTTTGGAAATCCAAATCTTGTATTACTCCATGGTTGGTTTTTTCGATATTCTGGATCTTTAATGAATTTTTCTTCACTCGTTTTAAACTCATTTTTAGTTGGTTCTGAAACTCCATTATAAACAGGTGCGACATCAGGCCATCCTAACACGGATCTAATCGAACTCTGATAAATATCTACGGAGTAATCAGGGAATTTATTTCAATAACCGCAGATAGTGTTGGTTCATGAACAGTAATCGCTATTTTAGATTCTTTCCCCGTGATAGATTTAATTCTGCGTTGGAATTCATCATTAATCTGTTCTATTTGATAACTACCCGTTGAAATTCCAACAACCTGCCAGTCAGGTGTTCCATCTGGTTTATTTTTATTCGCAAATACCAGTGAATTATTTGGTTGTTGTCCACCAAACGGTTTTGACCTAATATTAGGCCAACTATAATAAACTCGTAATTGCGCTAATGCTATTTCCTTTGCTGGAATTGCGGTTGGAAAATTAACGCTAAATTCAGGATTGGTTGAACTTAATGATATCATAGTAGTTTTTGACGGCGTTGTATTAGCTACGATCTGCTGAAGTAATTCTAACGATGACATTATTATTATCGTTATTATTTAATTCTCCATCTTTCCGTTATTATCATTAGCGATTATGAACGCTTCATCGTAGGTTTTCATTATCGTTACGAACTCCTCATCGGATATTTTACCATCACTGAGATACGCTGAAATATACGAGCATAATTTAGTGTATGCGGCTGTTGCTGTGTGCAATTTCATCACGTACTCGTTTAGTTTATCATTCGTACACGTAGATATTTTTTTAGAGATAATACTGAAAATACCTGCGCATGTTGTTGCCGTTGAAACTATAATCGTTACAACTGCAGGCGCTGTCATCGTTATCGTTGATAATAATAATCCAGTTCCAGCAATAACAGCAGAAACCGAGTATACCATTATATCAATAACGACTATACGACGACGATATTTTTTTACCTTTATCGTGTAATCGTCGATGATATTTTTTAGTTTAGTTTGACACTCACATACTTGAGCGTATCTGTGACGTTGAACGTCGATAAATGATTCTTGATTCATTATACTTATTTAAGTAACTAATTGAGGAGTTTCACATACAAATTCAAAGCACCACCAGTATAACGCTCTGGTTAAATTTTTATCAGATGCCTCCAGCAGAAATGTTTCTTCCTCATCTTTATTTATTATAACGGATACAACTCCAGAAAAAGTAACGATTGAATGACGCCATGGAAATGTAGTAAATATACTAAATTTTGCTATGCTAAATATAGACAGCTTGTATACGCCAGTAATTTCTGCGGTGTGTTTGAGATTATTATCTTGCAGTGTCCATATTCCTAATCCTGATGCTACTGTGTATACTACGTTGAAGATCTGCTTGTGAGGCATTCCAGTAAGTAACTTTGTTACTAGATTCGTTTTTTCAATGATATTAGGAATGCCACTAACAATATCGTTGATTTTCATGTTAATGTCGGTAAGTTTTATGTCAACGACTGGTGGAGTTCCAAAAAAGTCATTAATAGATCTGTTTATATTTCTACGAAAATTTAAAAATGTTTGTACGTGATTAAAATATTCAGTTCTAAATGAAGCAATTCCATCATTGATAATCGTTAATGAAGTCGTTATTGGAATTTCCTTATCGTCGACGTATTTCTTCGTTGCGGCGTCGAAATCTGTTTCTGGTGTTCTGAGATTATTAATACCATTATTATTCATGTCGAGAAATGCACGCATTATACCACCGCGCACTGACACGTATTTGGATTCTTGATCATCGACGTATTTTTTTGTTGCTGCGTCTGTATCTGCGATTGGATCTCCAAGATATGTAATTTTTCTTCCTGACATAATAACGTCACCGGTAAATACATCACCAGTTTTCTTAACGTAGTCGTTAACCGACTTACCGGAATCCTGTATTTTACCCTGATCAGTGAAAGTAACGACATTATTAACAACCGCGTTGGGAATTCGTATAAGAACATCTAGTAGTTGTATGTTACTCGTTTTTAATCGTCCTTGTTTGTCCTGAAAAACGACGACTTCATTTTGATCCACACTCGTTATATTTAATAAATCATCGATTTCATTTCTGAGCTGATCAATGGTTGCATATTTAGATAAATCGACCTTCTGAGCTCTACCTGAGGATCTTCCATAAATATCTACCATTATATTTACTGATATCAGTTTAAGTGCTATGACGTAGTGTAGTGAAAGCGTGTACGACTTTATGAGGCGGTGCTGTTGATTTTGATACAGCATCAAGCATAGCGAGGGTTTCACGGCCGCATATTGGAGGATCAGTTATTTTTTGTGTCGGTAGCGTTGAATACCAGATTGGAGCAGTATTATTACTGACATAATGAAGAAATTCTTTCGGTGGTGCTAATCCATACGAATCGAAATAAATAATTCCACGTGGATCAATTGCATATCCTACCCAGTGCGTGCCTGGGCCAGAATTTTTATCGAGATTAATAATACCGGTTTCATGTTGCATTGCAACGGTAGGTAATTGATCGCGCATAAAAACACCTCTGAAATTTTTTATTTTTAATTGCTTAGCAGCATTAAGTAAATCAAAATTGGACATGGGTGTTATTAGTAAACTGTCCCTGGTAATCTTAGGCCTTTTCCGTACCAGTGTGGAGTCCCTGGTAATCTTAGACCCTTTCCTTTTTTTTTGATTCCTTTTCCGGTTGCTTTCTTTAACGCCATTCCAGCAGCTGTTCCAACAGCACCTAACGCAGCTGCCTTTGCAACGGCTGGTGCTGCAGCTGCTATTAATGCTGGTATTGCTGCAAGAAGTGGAAATATACCACCCGTTTTAGCGATGTCTTTGATGGCGCCCGCAGAAAGATTAAGTTTTACGCCTTTATTTGATTTTTAGCATCATTGAAGTTTTTGAACTGACGCTCGGTCAACGATAGTTTATTTGCACCGGTCATCTGTTCTCGCTTTAGCGATATTTTTATTCCACAGTTATTTTTTGATGCTGATTGCAGCCTTTTAATCTGACCAGGAGTCAGACTCACACTAACGTGATGATATGACATTATTAATATTATGAACGATCTAATTACATGTTTTCTACTGGAGCATCAATAACTCTCATTCGTCCACCAACACCTTCGAGTAACATCGATTTATCGCTGAGTATAACGGCTATTGCTCTGTAATTAGCAATAACTCCTCGAATCACACGAGCTCGAAAATGAATATCTACAACAGATTGTCTGGTTAGATCTAAATGTTCTAGTGAAAAGTAATAAATCGGATACAGCGTTGTAAAATCTAGCTGCGATATTTGTAAACCAGTATCAATATTTTGATCACGTCCCATAAACGACATTAATCGATGATATGCACGTGCTACATGATTTTGATCGAAATTCAATAATATATCCTCGGATGGTTCTTGATGTCCATTAATCCTCAATGAAACCTCAGAAACGCCGAGTTTGTCAAATATCATATTACTTTGTGTCTGATTATTTACTCGTGCAGCATTTTGAAGCGCAATAAATATATGTCTTGGTGCAGAAACACCTTGCTGCGATGCTATTTGCCACGTAAATAGACCATTAATATTACTCTGGATAGCATCTGTGGTCATCGTTAACCATGACAACGTTGATTTACCGCCTTGACTCATAAAAGATAACAACCGATCTTCTTCAGATATTGTTGGAGTCATCACTGGCATCCACAGGGAAAGTTTTGTTAGTACTACTTTACCATGAAGTGCCGCAGTTGCAGCCTCTATAGCAACAGGATTAGCGCCCTCTCCCTCAACGTGCCACATTGCATCATTATCATCGCCTTTTCGTACAAGTACGACCGTATGTTTGGCTCCAAAAATAACTTTTCTAACATTTCTACAGAATCCAAAGATGTGTGACAGTGGAATCACACAAGAAAATGATTTTCTATTACCCTTTAACATTGCTCGACGTGCTGTAAATCCTAAGTTGAATTCTGAATTAACACTGTGCAATAACGGAAAATCAGCAGCAGGCCGGGCTATCATTCCAGCTGGTTGTGGATCTGATGCAGTAGCACGTGCTGTTTGTACTAAATTATATTGCCTACTGTCAGGGTGGTCAGAAGTATCTTTTGAGAACATCATTGATGGACCAGCTGATCTTGAGTAATCGTCGCTGTATCTCGCAAGACCAAGTATTGTTGTAGCAACATCAACGTCTTTCTGGATTGATTCAATATTTTTTCCGTCAATCATGTACGTAGCGCTATCAAATAACGCCATAATACCATTATTAACAAAACCAGTTATATCCCCAGCGGCGTATTCGGTATTATCTGTCTTTATAATTTCACCTTCAACTTCGATAAATGCTTCAGCGGGTAAGAAATATCTACTTGTATCCTGAACCTGTAGTTCGATTCGTCCACGCTGATCTGGAATTCGTGCGTCATAAGAATAATACTGATAATCGCGCACAGACTCATCTTTGAGAACTGGTGCGTCCATGTCAAACGCGGGGTCAGATATGCGCTTAAACATCTTTATTATTATCGTCTTCGTCTAACTCGAAGACCACTTCCTGCTATCAGACTAGCGGTTATATTTTTTTCCTTTTCCGACATCGGGATATCAGCCAACTCCGCTAGTTTTTGATTAGCGGCTTGATTTATTATTTTACTGACATTTGCTGGCATCACTTCAGTGCTAGGTAATTTCACAGGTCGGGTCGGTCTGCGTATTAATCGTGATAATCTATCTTTAATCGCTGAAAACGCTTTGCTAGCGAGATTACCAACAGCGCCTATACCTTTTTCACGAACAACATCAATATCTTTCATTCCCAGCTGCTTTGCAATCGGTATTGCTTTTGGGGCTATCCTTCTAAACAGACCCTGAATAGCATCACCTAATCCATCTCCGTAGGTCGTTTTGTATACCGGTAATCGAGAGTTTATTACCCTGACCATGGTAGGTCCACGTTGAGTACCATGCACGATCATTTTATTATTAATTGTTTTTATCACTAATTACATACTTAATCACTATAATAATCATCGGCGATTTCATTAATGAGGGATCGATACACGTTAATATCCATGATGCAGCCACTAAATAATCGTTTGCAAATATCAGCTGCTTCATTAATGATTTCTGGGGAATTATTACCAGCTCGTTTTCCTCCGATGAGGATTTCTAATCGATCGACATCAGCAAGGACATTATTGGGGCAAGTAATAAGACCACTTCCTAAACCACTTCCAGTTGCGCCTGGAGCATCTTGAAATTCTTCTTCTTCCTCTTCTTCAATTGGTTGTCGTGGTGATTGCAATCGTTTCATTGTTTCTTGTCGTTCTTGTTCTCGTTGTTGTAGCTTTTGTTGTAGTCGTTGTGCTCGTTGTGGTGATGGTGTTTCAGATTGTTGTGGTTGCTTAAATGATTTTGGTGCTTTTCGTTGTTTTCGTAATCGTTTTATTGTTTCTTGTTGTTCTTGTTTTCGTTGTTGTTTTATTATTTCTTGTTTTCGTTGTTCTAGTTGTTGTATCTTTTGTTTTAGTCGTTGTACTCCTTGTGGTGATGATGGTGTCTTTGGTGATGATTCAAATTGTGGTGGTTGTGATGATTCAAATTGTGGTGGTAATTCAAATTGTGGTGGTAATTCAAATTGTGGTGATAATCGTTTACCTTGTTCAACCTCTTCTATATGTTTATGTACAGCATCATCAAATTTATTAAAATCTATAATATCTTCATTAGATCTGATTTCTGGAATATCAGTAGCGACGCGATATACATCTCTGATCCAATTGGCAGAGCTTAATGATTTAATATATTCTGGTTTTACATATTTTTTTCTTTCATAATATCCAAACGCGGCAATATCAAATAATTGGATTGGATCCCTGATAGCAGCAATACCTTCAGGCGTGAATTTATCTATTATATTAGTTCTTGGTCTTTTAGGCGCTGGTTGTGGTGATTGTGGTGGTGGTTGAGCAGCTTGAATACGACCAGCAATATCAGCAGGTAATGTTTCAAGAGCTCGTTGCGTTGCCTCAGTTGCTGTAACAATTTTCTTTGTTGGTTCGACAATCGGTTTAAATAATTTTTCTGTACCCTCTGTAAATTCCACCTGAGACTCCTGACGCGATTGTAGTTGTTGTTTAACAGAATCACGAACGGGTAGATATTTTTTAATTGCCTCTAGTCGCTCTCGAGCTAATTTAGCTGAGTGTGGTTCTCCGATAATCATTATTGATAATATCTATAATGGCTGTTTAATTTATAGCAGCAGTAGAGCTGCTGAACGACCAACGCGTAGTGACCAGATTGTGAAAAAATCTGGTCAATTAAAGAAGTTTTCATTATTAAGACAAAAACTTCTTTTTTTTTTTCAGGGAACCCTTAATTTTCAAAAATAAGGTCTCAGGCAAGTGGTCTGTTCAGCTCTACTGCTGCTGCAATGATTGTATGACTGATTTCTACATAGTCTACACAGCAATGATTGTGTGACTGATTACTTCATAGTCTACATAGCAATGATTGTCTGACTGATTACTACATAGTCTACACAGCAATGATTGTGTGACTGATTACTTCATAGTCTACATAGCAATGATTGTCTGACTGATTACTACATAGTCTACATAGCAATGATGGTGTGACTGATTACTACATAGTCTACACAGCAAAGATTGTCTGACTGATTTCTACATAGTCTACACAGCAATGATTGTGTGACTGATTACTTCATAGTCTACATAGCAATGATTGTCTGAATTGATTACTAGTGAGATTAATTTTGAATTAATAAAATTAGTGCATTTCAACTATGAGATCTTTCATACCTATATTTGCTCTAACTATATTTTATTAGCCAGACACACAAGTAGAAATGCCAGAGTTGTGGCCCATGCTCAAATGACTTCTTTTTTATTATTCCAGATACACAGGTAGAAATGCCAGGTTTGTAGCCCTTGCTAAAACTACTTCGTTTTTATTATCCCAAACATACAGAGTAGAAATTCCAGGGTTGCAGCCCTTGCTTAAACTACTTTTTACTAAGCCTGACATGCAGGTAGAAATGTCAGGGTTGTGACCCTTGCTCAAGCTACTTTATATCTCCTTCAAAATACATTATGAAGTGTTCTATGGGTCATCTGAACTCTTGGGATTGATATGTTCCTAGCTGTAGTATAAAGTGTACTATGGATCATTGGAATTTATCTGGCTTGAGAGCTTGAACTCAGTCTGATGTTTCCAGCCACAGGATACAATAGAATTTCAATCTGCTTAATACACAGGTAACCTCAAAAGTCTATATGTTGTTGTTGTTGTTGTTGTTGTTGTTGTGGGGCTTAACGCCATTTTTCAGCACACGATAGGCTATACATGGCGGCCAGTATTAATGGTGGAGGAAGAAACCGGGAAATCCCTGGAAAGAACCACCGACCCACGAGAAGCTACTGGCAAGCTTTCTCACATATCCACATTCGGCGAATCCTAGACTCGAACCCACGCAGACGGAGAGCGCTTTAGACCACTCGGCCACTCGGGGCCCCTTCAAAAGTCTATATGCTTCTGTCTGTCTTGATGGTTACATGTAAATTACATTTCCCCTAAGAATGCTATCACAAGCTGATTGAACATATCAATGGTTATGTTTGTGAAATGTGAAATGTACAATACTTAATGACCTGTTCAAATTTAAAACAAACAACATCAAATCACCTGGTGCAACACCTAATGACCATAGTCAAATGTAAAATGTGCAACACCTAATAACCATGGTCAAATGTAAAATGTGCAACACCTAATGACCATGGTCAAATGTAAAATGTGCAACACCTAATGACTATGGTCAAATGTAAAATGTGCAACATCTAATGACCATGGTCAAATGTAAAATGTGCAACATCTAATGACCATGGTCAAATGTAAAATGTACAACACCTAATAACCGGTTAAATGTAAAATGTGCAACACCTTTTGAACTGGTCAAATGTAAAATGTACAACACCTGATGACTTGGTCAGATGTAAAATGTACAACACCTAATGACCTAGTCAAATGTAAAATGTGCAACACCTAATGACCATGGTCAAATATAAAATGTACAACACCTAATGACATGGTCAAATGTAAAATGTACAAAACCTGATGACCTGGTCAAATGTAAAATGTATAAGACCTGATGACCTGGTCAAATGTAAAATGTACAAGACCTGATGACCTGGTCAATTATAAAATGTGCAACACCTGATGTCCTGGTCAAATGTAAAATGTACAACCCCTGATCTGGTCAAATGTGAAATGTGCAACACCTAATGACCATGGTCAAATGTAAAATGTACAACACCTAATAACCAGTCAAATGTAAAATGTGTAACACCTACTGAACTGGTCAAATGTAAAATGTACAACACCTGATGACTTGATCAGATGTAAAATGTACAACACCTGATGACTTGGTCAGATGTAAAATGTACAACACCTAATAACTGGTCAAATGTAAAATGTGCAATACCTATTGAACTGGTCAAATGTAATGTGCAACACCTAATGACCTGGTCAAATGTAAAATGTGCAACACCTAATGACCTGGTCAAATGTAAAATGTGCAACACCTAATGACCTGTGGTACTCTCTTCATAAACACTGCATCCTTCAGAAGCAGTAGAAATTTCTAAGCTGCCTTATTATTTATCACAGATCTTGTCAAATGTCAGAAGTACAGTATCCGCAGGTTTGTAAATATGTAGGTCACTGCTGCTGAACTACCTTTGCATGGGGACATACTGTCTTCTTCACAGTAGGGTTATGACTGATATGATTATGAACAGTGCAAAAGCCATCCCTTTCACAAGGAATGTAAATTGAAATGTACGAACTTCTTCAAAAACACACTATAGTGTACAAGTCCACTGTTACAACAGTGAAATGAAAGTGTTCGGCTCAGTGTACAAACAGACTTCTGAGCCAGACAATAGTGTACAAGTCCACTCTTACAGCAGTGAAATGAAAGCGTTTTGGTCACTTGAGAAACAGACTTCTGAGCCAGACTATAGTGTACAAGTGGACTGTTACAGCAGTGAAATGAAAGTATTTGACTCTATGTAGAAACAGACTTCTGAGCCAGACTATAGTGTACAAGTCCACTGTTACAGCAGTGAAATGAAAGTGTTAGAAACAGACTTCTGTGCCAGACTATAGTGTACAAGCAGATTGTTACAGCAGTGAAATGAATTATTTGGCTCAGTGCAGAAACAGACTTCTGAAACAGATTACAGTGTACAAGTGCACTGTTGCTGCAGTGAAATGAAACATTAAAACTTAACTCAAGAGATTTAGAGATCTAGGACTATAAATGACTAGTCTGAAACAATTCTGATTTGAAACAGTGACAGTCTAAAATTATGACAATTAAAGATCAAAATAAATAAACAATTGAGGTTTTAAAATTAAGAAGTTTGTACATTTATTTCATGCAATATGAGTTTGTTTCTTACCAGATTTCTGTTATCATCATTAAAAGTTTAGCTTAGTTTCACATTTAGTATATTAGCTACATAACACATCAATGAACTGCTATTAGGAATAAGTCTTAATTTTTGTGGTAATGGTTTTATTCTGTGTAATCAATTTAAACCATGTGTACTTGCATTAAACTTTATATTGACACAGATGAAAAGAAGTGAAGACAATTTATTCAAATAAGGATACTGTCAAATAAAAACCCTTCCAACAATGAACGCAGTGCATTAATTGTAGTGTTTCATTTAAATGCCAAAGAAATGGCTAACAATTTTCTCACTTAAATATACACCCACCTCTCCCCAGTCCTACCACAATCCCACAGTGGAAATGAGCCTATAGTAAAACAAAAGAACACAATTCTTATGAGAACAGTGTGAGCATGATGATTGGTCAACTTGCACATCTGATGATGATGATGATGATGATCGCAATCCATTAACACATGCAATAATACAAGTTGAACTCACTAAAATTCTGTCATGTACATACTGTATTCAGCTGCAAGTCCAAAAAGGGCAATAACTCTCACAAATATCAAGGAAGCACTAAGATTTATCACTTTAGATGATGATCATAATATGTACCATGTTTCACAGCAATCCTTAAACACTGCAATAATAGTTGCATTCACAAGATTTGATCCTATACTGTTTTTATCTACAGGTCAAAAAGGACAATAAATAAGAAAAGTTGGGACAGCATAGCAATTCATCAACATGTACATCTTCAGATAATAGCTATAATGTACACAGATTCAAAGCAATCCAATGAAAACTGTGCAACAATTTGCATTCACAATATTCTGTCAGATATACTATCTAGCCCTAAGTCAAAAACAACAATAACTCTAGCAAATATTATAGAAGCATTGTGATTTGTCAGGTAATGATTACCGTATTTACGATATGTTTTCGGACATGGTTTGTTTTCGGACACTGTTTTTTTGGGGCAAATATAATATTTCAATGCCTTGTAAGTTTCGGACGTTGCTCCGCTATAATTTTTTCTACAATTTATGTTTTCGGACACAATCTAAGAAGATCTGATGCGTCCTTTTAAAGTAAAATTCACAGCGTGTTTGTCGTTAATTTAACTGATACAAAGTTCGCTTCATTTGGTCGCCAATTATTTAATGTGATCATGAACTTCCATGAACTAATATAATTTAAAATTTTAATTTGTATGTATGTATGTAAGTATGTATGTGTGGCTAACAAAAATATGATTGGTTGTCAGTGTAGACATCATTACACACGAAACCACTTCAAGCAGGTGTGACAGTTACGGCTTTGATTAGAAACCATGACCCTGCTTTATATCATTAAACAATACATCAGAGAGTCAGTATGGATTAGTAAATTCATTGGCATCGTGCAAACACAAACCCCTTATCCCCGAAGCATTACGTACCATGGTTTAAACGTAGTTATTGTTCTACAGGTAATAAACCTCTTTGTAGATGATAAATATTGATTGTGGGTGCTACATGTTTGGTACATCGTGTGCTCTTTTAACGAAATCCAGATGGCTGCCTTTTATTTCCGAACACACCTGTCAAAGAAATGCCACAAATTATATTATTAACAATTATCACCTAGACACCTTGAAATCTCCAACACGCATCAAAACAATCTTTGAGCAGTCAATTGTTTCGAGTTGGCAAGCTCTGCTCATTTTGAAGCTACCCTCGGCTAGGTGGAAAAAAAGGAGAGAACCACAACAAATAGATAACCTTTATTAAAAAAAATACCAACATATTAATCACACCGGCTCGTATATTGCAACTTCCTTGTTATTTTTACCCTTCCTAGTCATGAGTCCAACACTCACCCCATATGGAGCCTCTCACCCTTGGTGCTCTAAGATTTGCCATCATACATGTACCGGTATTTCTACCCTTGATACTGAAATGTTTCTGTATATATATATGTTCAGAATTATATTTCCAAAATCTTTTTATTTTGTTTGTATTAATATCTTAATTACACAGACATAAAGCTTGCGCACGTTTGTAAGGCAGATTTTATTGATCACTGATTAGTAGTGGGTTAAAATGTGGATTGCAGGATTACTAATATGGCGGTTCTTTTGGAAAATACGTACACAATCGTGGCTCTAATACATGTATTGTTGTGTTTTCTAGTGGATGGACATGTATCAAATAGACAAAATAGGCAAGTAATGCCTGTTTTTCATTCATTATCCTTTCCGTGGTGTTAGACAAAATACTTGTTTTACTTCATGGCAGCATGTCGTCGTGTGAGCTAAAGGTAACTTCATTTCGGATGGGGAGGGTGCAAAAATTTATCTTCCCCTGTTTGTTTTCGGACACCTAATTAAAGAATTTAATATGTATTCAGATGGCAAAAAAAGTAATTATTTGTTGCCGTCTGAAAACATGCCGTAAATACCGTACAATACATACCAAGATTCGCTGTGGTCCATCATAAACTGCAGGACTAGTAATATTCATAAGATATGCCAAACACTATATAGATGCAAGACAAAGAGGATAAAAACTCTAACAAAAATTGTTGGAGGACAGTAATTTGTCAGTGTACAAATCTTTAAATGGTGACCATAACATGTCCAAAAATTTCATGCTGATCTACTGAAAACTGTAAGACCAGTTGTGTTCACAAGATTCTGTCATATTCTTTATCAGGTTCCTAGTAAAAAAGGAAAATAACTCTACCAAAGAACTCTGGAGCAATCTGACAAGTCGACACACTCATCTTCAAATAGTGATCATAACATTTCCCAAGTTTCATCCTGATCCATTAAAATTTGTAAGACTATTTATGTTCACAAGATTCTGTCATTCACTACACTTAACAGCATGTCACAAAGGGCGACAAATTTCATAATAATTGCAGTGACCTGTCGATACGCACATGTTCAGATGATGACCACAACATTTAATAAATTTCATGGTAATTATTTACAAAATATGAAGCTAGCTGAATTCAGAAAATTTTGTCATGCAAGTTTCATGTTAATCCAATTCAGTTTAATTACACAAATGACATTTTGTCCTAAAGTGCACTGAGTTACATGATAAAAAATTTCAATAACTTTTTTTAAAAATTGCAGGAACAAAGTGATCTGTTGACATGAGCATCTTCAGTTGATATTTATAATACTTACTAAGTTTTATGGTGATCTCATACAAATGTGAAACTAGTTGCATTCACAATATTTGGCCATGCCATACTCATCTGCTAATCAGACTGTGTGCCAGAGAGAAGGATGGATGGACTGAGTGGTGGATAAAAGGATTACTATATATTCCCCCATCTATAAATCCATTTTTGTACTAGTTTGACATCTTCAGCATGGTTGCAAACTTTTGGAATTGTCTGTATGGGCATTTGTCAAAATTTTTATCTTAAAAAATGCATTAGGGTCTTTCATTATACAATTTGTTAAAACTGATCCTTGATTATTCCACAACTTACCGTAATTACCAGCTAAACCCCCCCCCCAATGTTTACCAAAGAAAAATTATTAATTACAGAATATTAGTATTTTTACTTTTTGATCTCCTCTAAGAATGAGATGTGGCACCAATCCAAGTTGTCGGGAACAGACAGCCACTGCTCGACAGTGATTAGACTGGATGCCACCACATGTGATCACATGTTTACAGTTGTTTTGAAGCGCATCTGCCATCAGGAACTCCAACTTGCGAATCTGGAAGGAGAATTATTATGATATATAGTTTTCTTTATGAATGTATAAAGATAAAACAAAATTATGGATTTTTATTACAGTTAGACCAACAGTGAAGTCAAGCAATACAGCAGATAGATAATCAAAATGATGAGGGTATTAAAATAAAAACTATATGAAAATTCCACCAGAAACTGTTAAAATCTTTTCAAGACTTTAAACAGTGATCAACAGTCAATTACAGACCTGAGTGTGCATAAGTACTAACCATCTCTGCAGAAAAGAACTTAGCTGGCTATTATTCATTTTGTCGCTTTAGTAGCTTTTAGCATTGGTCTTAGTATATGAATGAATTTTGTGACCTACAGCACATGAACATTACAGACAGCCAACTAAAATGAGTAGTTGTAGTGGTGCAGGGCCAATAAATACAGGAAAGCTATTGACACAACACAATGCAAAGTATGATAACTCAAAACTTCATCTGAAAACTGTCCAAGGTTTCATAATAATTTAATACTAACACAGTAGCTTTCCATGTATATACCACTAAAACTATCAGCATAAAAAATGTAGTGCATCAAATCCAATATTTGCAATTTTAAGAAAATCTAAGCTAATTTTGAAATGCAATAAAAGAATGGATTTTATTAAATAAGATTGGGTCTAATTTATACAGCTTCAGTGAAAATTGTGTCTTTGAAGTTTCTCATATTTTTATTGTTAAATGTGGAAAAACCATATTGTTTTCAGAAAAGTTTGCCAAGTGGTTAATGTCAGTTTAGTTTGCATTTCTATTACTCACTGTACCACATATACTGATTTTTAAGTCAAATCCAACTGCAAACAATATTAGTAATGAGCTGGCAGATCTGGGTTGGTGCAGTTTGCAATTGGACTAGACTTATAAGCGAGCATTTGTGGTACTAGAAAATCGATGGCATTGGATGACATTTCTGTCATAATGATACCCTTTAATTTAGGCATTTTTCAGGGAATATAACTTCTGTGAACCTAATTAATATTTATACATTCTGATGATGTCATGCAAAATAATTAAATATTTAGGGGAAAAATTAAAGATGATTTTGCAACAATTTTAAAGTAAAAAAAGAGCACTGACACAATTATTGGAATAATGTTATCACATAATTTGAATTCAAATGACATATAAAATATACATATCTTCAAATCTCAACATAAAATGCTTGGTTAACTGTTTTCAAGTCAGAGGGATACTTTTGGAATTTTGCACTTAAAATAAACATACATGTACTCTAAAATATGAGACTTACTTTCTTCATTTCTCAAGGAAACTAAATTATTTAAAGATAAAGTTATGCTCAATTCCTCAGTGGCACATTTCAGTTCTATCTTTTCACACTTAAAAATTGCTTATCACATGCGCACATATCAAAACACATGCATATATATCAGGGGTAGAAATATCCATTGCAAAATTTACTGCAAGGCAACCCATTTCCCAAGTTGAAACCTCAGTTAGGCATTATAAAACATTATAAAAACGGATCATATTAAAAGTTACAGTGGAATCTTATATTTTTCCAGTGACAAACATTTTATCACTAAATTGTCCCTCTGGGTATCTTTAGCATGGAGCCCAAATTACCATTCTTTTGAATAAGTACCTAGCTTCAAAGGATGAACAATTATAGAAACAAAACCACTGAATGTTCGTCTTTTGTAAACACGCCAACATAAGGTAGTGGTATATTTCATTTTTGACTTTATACACTGAATGCCTGTGATCTAGTATTACACATTGTCATTAGTCATTGGAAGGAACGGACACTCCCTGAAAGAATGTGACAGCTCTTTATGTTAGTTAACTTTAGCTAAAATGAATATGGCAAGTAAAAAGAATCAAACAAATCAAAATTGTTGTCACATACTACATTGGCTTTTAGTAATTATTTCTATTCTCCAGATTTTATTGGTTACCTACAATCAGCACTGACATGTATAATAATAAGCTGTCCCCTTCTCACACAGAGCTGGTAATGCATTAAACTTATCTAGCTGATTAGCTGCTCATAAAATCCCCCAATACAACTTTTTTCCTTTCCCAAAAGGAATTGAGATCATTAAATTATATTTTAGTCCATTTAGTTCAAAGACAGCGGGAGTGTTTTTTTGTAATTTAATACACATATGGTCAAAATATGAGGCTTAAAGCTACTGCTGTAAAGGATTCATTAAAAATAATATCAATGCCTGTTTTTGTTTCTGTTTTCAACTTTTATCTAGAAACATAGATAGTTTTCCTGAAAATGAAACTCCACAGGCCTAAATAGTTATTGTACAGATCATGAAATCCATTTTGTACATCTACCCGAAGATAATGATGATGGCATTCATCTGGAGATCGCAATGCAAAGACATATTATACAGTTATTGAGACTTCAACACCTGAACATAATAAAATTGCAAAACTGCTGGAAATCTCATTAGCCCCTTTACAGTAGAACATGAATGAGGCTTCAGTCACATCAACAATATCACAAGTATTGGAGTTGGTAAGCATATGAAAATAATAGTACAAGAAATAGGGCCTTGTTCGGCAAGATAATTTTAAGTTGGGACAAGTGATATAAAAGCCCCTTGCCTTGGACTTGTGTCTGATACATAATTTCTTTGAGCACTGCTGTTTTATTCCTTATTAGTAGTTGTTCATTTTCATTCAAATTCAACTTTTTGCAGACAAGTAGGCTAGTGACCATATTTGTGAAATTGCAAAATATGGATAGTTTTCAGCAAAGAGAAATGTATGAAATCAAAAACAAATAGGAGATGGTACTGACACAGAAAGCATCAATAAGGATTCAAAATAAAAGACCGAGCTAAAAAAGATACAAGTCAAACAACTTTTTGCATGAGTGCCCTCCCCTGGCTTATGAATTTAGCTAGTTGTTTAAGGAAGACTCAGTTTGACAAATTTGCTGTAATACGCATCCCAAAGTTGATGTCATACATGTTCCTGAAACTCATGTACTAAATCAAAATATTATATTTGTTTGGCAGACCCTATTATTTTCTACTACAACCTTATTTCCAGTCAAGGTGCTTCCTGTCATGTCATCCCTTTTAATGCCTACTTTGAATTCACTTGGTAAACCTGGAAGGTTCCATTGATGTATTGGTGTGTTTTTGTTTGCAAGCTGAAAAAAAACAGACAAGTAATCAATTATTTAAATTTAACATATGAGCTGGCATAAGCATAACAAAATATCAAAACCAATGAAAGGCTTACTCTTCAAGACACACAAGCAATCTCTTCTGCGTTTACAAAATACAGTCGTCCCTCATTATAATGCTGCCCATTGATGCCATACAACGTACTGCTTCAAAGTGATGGAGAGCTGTACATGCATGGTACAAGGTTTACTATGCTTCTGAAAGGTTCAATATACATGAAAAATACAAAAATATTACAGCTCCACGTGCTTAATTCTTTCTATATGTACATGGTACATGTTTTAAAATTATTATGCAAGGTAATTTAGATGAAACGTTTGCAATTTTAAGGGCAATGATATCGGGTCAGTGATACTCCTATAGCACTGATAGCACAGAGTTGCAATAGTCATTGTCAGTTATGGTACTTCACAAATCTACCCTTGATTTGAAAATTCCACTTGAAGGCTAATTTTAATCTGTTGATGTGAATCTCGTCTTCAATCCAATACTGGAAATGACCGAGCTAAAGGTCGAAGCATATTTAATTTGCATGAGATACCTCTGTATAGCCATACGGTTCTTGCAACAATAGATATCATTCTTACAATGAGAACGATTTATTAATTCAGGTTTTAATTGCCAGTGGAATACAATAGTGCCCTTGGTCTTGTGTACATAAGGAAAACCACAATTGCAGGTAAATGAACAATAAAGATTACAATCCCCTTGTAATCATTTCCCTCCAATAAAATACAGCTCTGAGTACCAGTACATGAGATCTTACAGAAAAAAGATACTCTTTCTCTGGCAGACACACTAAAACAAATACCTAAGTACCAAGCAACGATACCGGCCCTTTTGACTTAGAGGATCTTCATAACTATACCAACTACAACACAAGAAATATCTTTGTCTTTGAAAAAAAAAAAATCACTCAGCATATACATAATTTTACACTGACACATTATTGCCTTTTCTCTATCTGTGACACATGCACACATATATATTTATAGCATGTCTTTTTGAGCACTTTTACAAACTAATTAGGTTGAGATCAAAATTAGACAAAGCAATATCATGTTAGTATTTTTTTTAAGTTAGTAATGTTAGGTTTCCCATACTATGAAAACAATTATTTTTTGTGGACAAACAAAATACATTAAATATGGTAACTATCTAACCTTGCATGCAAACAAATCTATTCTCAGCATTCTAACATAACTATCTAACATTCCCACTCTAATATAACTATCTAACATTCCCACTCTAATATAACTATCTAACATTCCCACCATAACTATCTACCTTTCCTACCCTAACAATCTCTCCTTCCCTTCCTAACTAACATTTCCACCCTAATTGTCTAACATTCTCACCCTAACATAACTATCTAATCTTCCCACCCTAACATAACTAACATTCCCACCCTAACTATCAACCTTTCCTACCCTAACATAACAATCTATCCTTCCCACACTAACATATCTAACTTTCCTACCCTTACATAACTAACCTTCCCACCATAATTATCTAACCTTCCTACCCTAATATAACTAACATTCCCACCCAAACATAACTATCTACCTTTCCTACCCTAAATAAAAATCTATCCTTCCCACACAAACATATCTAACTTTCCTACCCTAACATAACTATCGAACTTTTCCATGCTAACAGCTCTAACCTTCTAACCCTAACTTAACCATTTAACCTTTC
>JAECUM010020527.1:0-11442 GCA_016617855.1 Megalonaias nervosa | reverse complement strand
CGCTTGGCGCTCAGCATTAAGAGGTTAGTGTTAGGGACTGGTCGGCCTGGTGTCAGGATAATGTGACTGGGTGGGACATCATGCTACATGTCTGCGGCATGATGCCCCAGTGCTAGACATCACTATAAACTGCCACACTGCAGACATCGTAGCGATATGACTGAAAAATTGTTAAAGCTACGTTAAAAATCATAATCACATCACATCACATCTATCTTCTTGGTCCTTTTTATCTCGGACCCATGTGTAAAACACCTGTCAGGATTCCTCCCAGCATGACTCCAGCTATTCCTTTGACAAGGGGTCCAATCAGGGGTATTTTCTTTTGAGCCATTTGGCAATGAAAATGTCGATGTTTGTCGAAGCGTTCTTTCTGGTGTTTAGACAAAGATATCTTTCCTTTCAAAACATTCAGACAACATTCGCTCACGATATCGATTATGTCTTTGTAGGCGGTTTGAATGAGTTGTTTTCGCATGGGTGGAAAGGCTTTGGATATGACGGACAACACGACCCAATATCTGGCTAAATGAGGAGGCCGTCCTTTCCTTTTCTTTCCGTTTTTGGCAGGAGAGTGGTGGTGGTGTGCACTTCTTTTAGGGTACATCTGTTTGGTTCAGGAGCAAAAAGACACTGAAGTCCATCGCTCGACACGCGTCCTTTTATCTTATTTTTTTGTGGATGTATTTTGGGAAAAAGTTTGCTAGACCAGACTGTTTGAGCATATGTTGTACCATTTCAGCGTCAAAAAATCCTCCCCTTTCGTTGCTCCGCTTTTTCTTTGGACGCTGGGGTCTTTTCTGGGGTAGACGTTGATGCTTGAGTAAGCGTTTCTTCGAATGCGGGGTCAAACGACGAGACTGTCCTATTCTTTTTTCTTTAACTTTTTGGACAGGAGAACGACGATGGTGGTGGTGTGCACTTCTTTTACGTGACATCTTTGTTTGTTCCGGAGCACAAAAGCACTGATACCCATCGTTTGCCCCAGGTCTTTTTATAGTGGAATGCGTCGCTACTGATTCTTGGTCAATCGTATCATTTTCATGGCAGGCCTCACTCGACGTTGAGGGGTTCGCAACGGACTAAATCGGGTCAGTTCTCGCTTGGATAAATCCAGTGAACTCTGTAACATGCCCGATCTCTCATGGACTTTGATTTTGGGGAAGGGTTCTTTGTTAGCAACTGCCGCAGCAGCTAATGAGGTGGAGGGTGTCGCTATTGGAAAAGTTCCTGAAGACACAGCTTTCCATTTTTTCATCAAATTAGGAAACACGCGTGTCAAATTGGGTTTGGCTGGCATCACTAGCAACGGAGAAGTGGAAGAACCTGAGGCTACTGGAGACGCGCACACCGTCGATGCAGGTCGTGGTTTGGTGATGTAAGGTTGCGTCCTGGCCGAAGTGACTCGGGTAGAAGCTGTTTTCTGGGGTCTTTTATGAGGGCTTTTCTTTTTCTGGGGACTTTTCTTTTTCTTAGGCTGTGACCTGGTCTTGACACCACTGCTCTTTTTCTTCTGGGTACGTTTGGGTAGGGAGTGGCTTTTTTCTTGGGGAGGACTTTGGGGACATTGGGATCCTATTTTAAGAGGGAGCGAATGATGACACCTCCAAGTGAACCGCTACCTCCAGGTTTGAAAATGATTTGCATTTTGGTTCGAGTGTTGATGAGTGGATCTGTCAGTCGCGTCAAGGCTACTTTGTTTCTCTCACAAAAGCGTTTGGTTTGATGTGGAATGTGAATGATGCCTTGCAGTAATTGACGTGCTGTCACAGTAAACCATCGTAAGACTTCTCTGAGACTGGCTTCTAAGACACGAACACATAATTGTGGATTTTTTCGAGACTGATGCCGTACAAGGCACGAATCAATTTGACGGGAAGATGAGACTGAATGAACGTCATTGTTGACGATGTGTGAGACAGGCCAAAAGTGTCCGAGGTTTTATAGATTTTTTAAGTCGACGGAGACGTGTACACGACAGGTCCTTCATCTTGGCACCAGTGGTGAAACAGACGGGTACGAAATCGCAAATAATCGGGGTTAGTGGGTTTTAAATCCCATGATTTAATAGGCGTATGAGGTCTGAGTGGCATCGTCGTACGCATGAGTCAGCCATGAAGTTCCTAACTGTTTGGCTAACACTTGCACTTGAAATTAATCTCTAGGGCTTTTAAACAAGACCACGTAATGAATATTGAAACTTATGGTGCGATGGATTTTACTTTGTTGAAACAAATTTGGGTGATGTAAATGACACTGACATTACGATGATACCCTTTACGTGTAAACCAGTTTAATTTCTTCTTCGTCTTCTTCTAACATGTCGTCGAAGATGACCAGATGGGTTTGACTGGGTCTGACATGATCCCGTTGTCTTCGCCAGGAATGCCTTCCAAATTCATGATGGAATCGCCTTGACGTTCTCGCAGGAGACTGTACGCCGATTGCCACTCTTTGTAACACCACACGATACGTTGAGGTGGACGATCGATCAAGTGATTTTTATGTTCGATCAAACGTTTGACAAATTCGGTTTTGCCTGAATCGCTCAGTCCAGCAATTAACATTTTAAAGGTTCGATGAAGATACAAGGTCTCCCAACTGGCACGATATAAGTTTTCATCGATGACTTTGAAAGTGGTGGAAGAGGTAGAAGAGACAGCAGAGGTAGCCATAGTGAAGGGAATGTCACTTTTGAAACAAAGACAGACAAGACAAGAGTTTTTATACTTTTTTCAGGACACGTTTATTTCAAAACATTTTTAAAATTGAACACGAAAGACAAAATACATAAAAGCCAAATGGTTAAGTACATCGATAAAATACACATCAAAACGATCAAAGTGGAATATAAACAAGTCACTGTACAATATTTTTGGTGACGAAGGTGTAGTTTCCTAGGGACAGTTTGTAATCTTCTTAGAGGCTCTACACTTGGCACAGTCACACAGGGGTCCTCCCGGAATGGCCTTTCGGGTATGCCCATGTCAATGACGGCCCTGTCCTGAATGGAGTGGTTTACCTCGATGTTGGTTTCTTCTTCTGACACTGTGGCTAACACAGGTTTAAAAGTTACTTTTTTTTCACTGAACGTTTGAATTTATGATCACAAAACTTGGGCATAGTTTGCCGCCTCTTTTGTCCAAGCCTCGAAACCAAGACTTTTCCAGTTACATACAGTCGCATACATCTTGCCAGTGAGGGTGTAAGTTAGAAGTTACACACACATCTTCGTAAAAATCTTCAGTGACTAAAAGTTGATGAATCTTTGTTTAGCGCAGTGGTTGAGAAGTATCGAGATGAAAGCGCAAAGCTTTTCTGACAGAATTAGTCTCGAGTACATTAAAGGTACCACCCTCATGTTTTAGGTGGTACCTCACAGTACAGGTCGTAATGAGCCCACAAGGAATCGGCTGGTAAACCAAATTCCAGAAAGGAAGTCACTAAGACATACACCACACGTCGAGCCAAATTCTTTGAATACAGTTCTCGTAAAAAGTGTTGGTAATCCGCCACAGTCTGAATACTGTCACTGATTTCCTTCCACGGCAATTGTTGCGTCACTAATGATAAAGGTCGCGGGATGGTAGCAAGTTTTATAGCTCTTTTTCTCGGAAGCAATAAGTGTAGTTTTTGCATAGAACTGATCGAACACCGTCGACGTATCCAAACAGTTTAGTCACTAGTTCACACAGCATATTCCAGGTAAGCGGAATCTTTCTGCTCCCACTCGTGAAGTGACACAGCGCAACTGAAGCACTTGACATTATTACCTTCGCCCAGGTAGATAATTCCAGCTCTGGCTAAGTCTTCGGGGGATATCATCCAAGATATTGAGGCCATTTTCCTTGGAAGGTTTGGAATCGACTTTCAAAGTCGTAGTATTCAGACAAACGCACACGGAACAAATATTCTCCTTTTACAGGTTCATTTACATGAGGGTACGGTGAAAAATGCAGTAGTTCGCATAGATATCGATGACATCCGTAAGGTGGTAGCCGCATGGTTTCACGTTGAGGATTAAAACCAGTAAAGAGCCCACGATAACGAGTGGCATCGCTTTCGCATCCGTCAGGTTTGACACATACAGCATCACTTTCAATGGTAGGTATTGTAGTAAGAGTAGTAGTAGTTATAGCAAAGTTCCCATGATGTGGTACTGAATCACTGAGGTCACAGCGTACGGCATCCCTGCAATCTCAAGGCACAGCATCGCACTCCACTTGAGAATCACTTGAATGGTGTCTGTTTGTGAGGATTCATCTTTCTCGTTTGGCAATGGTAGCACTTAACTTTTATCACCTTCTCCCAAGTAGTTAAATCCAGCTCTGGCTAAGTCTTTGGGGGTAGGTCCTCCCAGATATTTAGGCCACTTTCCTTGGAAGGTTAGAAAACAACTTTCAAAGTCGTAGTATTCAGACAAACGCACAGGGAACGAATAGTTGTCTTTCACAGGCTCATTTTGATGAGGGCACGGTGATACCCGCAGTAGTTTGCTCAGGCATGGATGACATCCGTAGGGCGGTATCCGCATGGTTTCAAGTGGATGATGACATTGAGCATGAAAATCAGTAAAGAGTCCATGATGACGAGTGGCATCGCTTTCGCATCCGTCAGGTTTGACACGCACAACATCACTTTCCATGATAGGTATTGCAGTAGTAGTAGTATTCATAGCAAATCTCCCATGATATGCAACTGAATCGCTGCGGTTACAGCGTACGGCATCCCTGCAATCACTAGGCACAGCATCACACTCCACTTGAGAATCACCGAACTTGAATGGTGTCTGTTTGTTAGCATTCATCTTTCTCGCTTGGCAATGGTAGTCACAATGAACTATCGGTCTTGGACGTGGTCCCTTTTTATATGCTGACCAATATCAGCGTGTCCGTACGGTAAAGTCAAGTGGTTGGGAAGTCGCATTCGATTTTGGTACATGATTTGATACAGTTTCTCCAAAGGCCGACTGAATATTTGGTGTGTGGCTAAAAGTACAATTCAGTGAGGCTCGTAGGTAGTCACTTTAAAATGTTGATCCTCTCCAAACTGCAAGGCTTCTTTCAATACCCCAACGATCACCACTTGACTCGTGCGATAATTGAGAGCCAATCCTTTGACTCTACACTCGGTGTGCACTTCTCCTTGGGGGTTACGGTCGTAATTTTTGGGACTGTCACTTGCAAAACTTAGAATCTTGTCGTTGGGGTGCTCGTCCGTCCAGGCTCCTAAACGGTCTCCTTCGATGTCAGGGTGACAATGACCCAGGCGATCGACGTAAATGCAACTGTCCGTGTCAAATATAGCACTTGATCTCCTAACAGTTCTAAAGCTTCGTACAATTTTAAGCCAGCATGGGCTGTCACGTAAGCCGCAATGATGACATTTCCAAATTCGTTGGCTTGTACAAAGTCCAGTTCTTCTTCGTAATTGACCAGGATCAAGTTCTCACGAAGGACGTCCACGTGTTTCATGTATTTGGTTTTGTCGTGAATCATCTGGATGTAGCGGGAAGGTTCTGTCAAATACTCTGTCTTGGGTAACACGGTCGTTGTGCCGTTTTTCCCCACAAGCAATTCATCATCACTTTGGCAAACGATCACCTTCCTTCATTTTTCACGATGTGGTCTAAAGTGATGCCTTCCTGCTCCAAGTATTTCTCCTTGAATTTCCTTTGGACTTCGGGAGTGTAGCACCAGGAAGGATAGCCATTGGCTTCTTGTTTCAGTTTCAAAAAGGCATCCACGTAGTTTGAGAAAATGCCTTTCTGAGTCTCGTCACCCTTGTGGTACTGTTCTGTCTTGGGAAAGTGGCGAATTTCGTACACTTCTAACAATTGGTATCCAAAATCCAGAGCTTTGAACAATTCCACGCTGACCTAAGTTCCTGTCAAGGCGCGATCTTCCTGGGTGTGATGACAAGGTTGATCTTGGTAGCACGTTTCGGCACAAGTGCCAGACAATGGAAACATCAGTTTTCCTTGGCCACTGTGAGGTAAAACGGGATGATACAAGTCCGTGGGAGGCAAGACTTTACATTTAATCAATCCTTCTTATTGTGGAATGTTGTCCAGGTCAATGTGTTCCGTCAGCAATTGTGGGTGCCCTGTGGAAAAGTGAGAATATTTGCACACGTAAGGATACAGTGAACAGACGTCCAAGTACTTGATTTTTCTCCTTTCACCTCGTCGGCGTGGTACAGCAAACAGGTGGCATTCGTCCGTCCTCTGTACAAACTGTCCCGAGGGTTTAGAGGGTCCACCAGCTTGTAACTTTCCACGATACGTTTAAACTCGGGATCGGTTTTCAATCGGTGATCGTAATCGTGTTCCCACATTTCCACCACTTCGTATCCTTGCTGTTCTAACTTTAAGCGCGTTGACAAGTAGCTTCGTACAAGTCTTCCAAGGTACATTGTAAAAATTCATTTTTAGTGTCACGTTGAGGTTAGAAGATCGGACATCATTGAAATAAGCAACCTTTAAACTCGTACACGATCTTGGGGTTTTCTAAGTTCCAGCCATCCACCGAATACTTTCCGATGGTCTTTTCGCCTCCTCATTTTCGGCCATGTTGGATCCATTTGTCTTCCTTGTCACACAAATAATGTAGCCAGCGTAGAGCTTTGACCGAGTACTGACGTTTGACAAAATTGGTCGTTTGAGGGCGTATGACAGATAGGGTCTTCTCGGGCATGAATCGTTTGCGGTACAATTAGGAACACACTTTGGCAATGGTGCAGGCTTCTTTCAAAGGATCGATCCCTCCGTGCTCCATGAACAATTCTCGATATTTTTCCACAGCAGCCCCGTAAAATGTCCACGTCGGAACGACAATACTTTAACATTTCGTCCTGAAAATAGAAGGGGTGAGAGGCGTGAGTGTGGTACCAAGCGTAGAAAGCTTGTCGTTGTTCGGTGCGCATGTTGTCAGGGTCGTAGTAGTGAGCATGAGGCAAATGGGGTAGAACGGCATGTTCATTGGCTTCGGTATTGAAAAAGTGCAGAAAATAGCCTTTGTCCATTTCTGTCATTCCAAATGTTTTAGGCATTGGACTGAAAGGCATGGCCAAGTAACTCATCAAATCTTTAAACTGCACTTGCCGCACTTGCATGGTAATGAGCTTGGTTCCGTTGTAGGTCACTTTCGGACGTTCGATGCTTTGTTCCATATAGTATTTCAGAAGAAACTGTCCATCGTATCTCGAGAAATTGTAAGTCATCACCGTGGCATAGTCATAGCAATCTCCGTAATGTTCGATGACCTCTTGACTCCACGTTTCGTCAAAGGTATCTAAGATCCATTGGACAAAATCGGCCAACGTTTCGGTCCCCGAAAGAATTTTTCACGTCTTCCAGGAATCTTGCTACAGTGGGGGCAATGATTGGTTCTTTGATGCACTTCTTACACGCTCGATCAGCCACGCAGAAATTAGGAATGTGAATGCCGGTCTCTTGCATGCATTCAAAATCGAAAAAGATGAAATTCCCTTTTTTGTGGTCATCGTCCTCTTCCTCATGTCATCATCAAGATTGCTGGCATGGATTTGAGCCAAGACTTCAGCTACTGTGCGAGGCGATAGGACAACGTTTCTGCTTCTTACTTTCTTCTCCTTTCCTCACGAAATGATGCGATCATTTCATCTTGATTGCAAAATGTCAAATGACTACATTTTAAACGCCACGGACCCCTATATATCAACGTAAGGTTAGTGTCTTCTCTATATAAAATGTCAGTGTCTTCCCTCAAAGTATTCATTTCACTCTCAATCCTAGCAGAAAGATGGAAAAGCCAACACAGATCGAACTTCTGATCAGAGCTCTGCGAGATATCACACGAAGGTTTTCTTCAGAAATGCCGACGGACTACTCCCCCTCCTATCGAGCTTAAAGTCAAAATACTTGCTATATCTGTCAGAAGAAAGGGCATCGGTCTTCAGAATTTCCACAACGTCAAAGTAAGACAGGCATTAAAAGAGACAAAGGTCAAGGTACATGCTATCATTGTCAAGAGAAAGGACATTGGTCTTCAGACTGCCCTAAGAAACAAGAGAAGGAGAGAGAGAGAGGGGGGTTCCGAACAGGAAGAAGAGGTACCATCCGAAAAGGAAGAACCCAGACATGTTCAGAAAGAGAAGAAAAGAAGACGAGACGAAAGTGAGGAAGAAGGGGAAAAAACTGAGAGCGAAGAAAATCAAAAAACGGAGAGAGTGAAAAGACAAAGAAGAAGTCTATGAACTTTTTAAAGTGATGTATTGTGAAATTAGATTGTAAATTTGTACCAGAGAATATACCAGAAAGATAAACGTGTCTCTTGGTTTAAATTTTTATAATAAGGACTTACACTCATACACTCACACACGTCCATCAAGGGAAAAAAGGGATTTGAGTTTTATTTGATTTTGGCAAACATTGAGTAGTCTCTTTTCGAGAGAGGTAGGTGGCCCTGAAAAGGGCCGTTGGGTGTTTGTTTGTTTGTTTTTTGCATAAAAACAAACTCAAGAACGGGAAGTAATGAGCTTTACCTGCCTTATCACTTTGCCACGAAGAAGACCTACATCTGGACCTGCTACTGTCGATGATTTGGTAGAAATCACTAGTGTTGGTATCTCAGGCGTTGTAGGTGTGTTGACGGGGTTGGACTGTTTGGCTCGGGAAAGTCTTTTTCTCTTGGGTCGTATTAAAGAAGTCTGATACATTTGTTTCAGACTCCTTAACTCTGCCGAAATGTCTAAGAGTACCGTCACCGTTTGACTTTCACTGTCCTTCTTCTCTCCTAGACCTTGTTTCTTCTCTGCTTCTTCTTCTTCCTGACTTTTTCTTCTTGTCTCTGCTTCTTCTCGCTGTTGCTGTTGAATGAGAAAGGCTTGTTCTGCTTCTTTCTGCTGCTGCAAAAATTTCTTCAATTCTTCTTTCTGTCTCTGTTTAAATTCCTCGACGTATGGTAAGGAAGGAGAAGGCGGCGAAGGTGCTGCTACCGGAACAAATTCTTGTAAAGAAAACAGAAAATCCACTAAATCCTAATTAAAATCGTTCTCTTCGGCAAGAAGGACTGTGTTTGCTTTGGTAGCCGCTGCTATGCCATCTCTTCTCGTCTCCACAACCAGTGCACCCCAATTCATTGTCTTTGTAGTTTTCGTCATGTTCTAACAATGTCGCATTGATTCACTGCGCCTATATAGGGAATGTGACGTCACAGGTAGCTCTCTTCGGATTGGAAGACAGACTCCGCACTGTGACTGAACTTTGTAACGCGTGTTAGGATTGGTGAAAGAACTCAATCCGTTTCGATCCGCTCTTATCCTATAAATAACCGCGGTTCACCTCATTCCCTTCACCTGTTCTCGTCACAAGATATGGACTAACGTAGAATCGTCTACCCTCCTATCGTCGATGCTATTCAACCCGGACTATCCCATGTATGTCAAATCATATGGGCAATTACCAAGATGACAGAGACAGCCCTCTGGAAACGAAGAATCTATGTGGAGAGACAAGGCTCTCTGAAGCGGGTCTTAATCTACGGTAAGACGAAGTTTGAGGAAGAGAAGAAGATCCGTGCGATATCCTCTATATTATCTGATTGGTGTTAGCAAAATAACCAAAGGCCCTTTTCAGGGCTACTACATTGCCTCGAAAAGATATCTATTCTCTCGTGCCTAAAAAATTTGTATTCGACTTTTGTGTGATAGATTTATGTTCATATATTCTATGTCTGTATGATATGTCTCTGTCTCGAACCCTGTCTCTAACCACTTCTCTCTGTCTATGTCTCTATTGTCCCTAGAGTAACGCGTATTCAGGTCAGCCCCTTGCTACAATGTTCCCTCCGATTGAGGTCAGCCACTTGCAACATTGTTGCCAGTGTCCAGTACCGTGACGTCACCTCTGTTCAATTCCTATTGTCCCTATACATTCCCACTCCTTTTATACCTTTTGTCCCTATAGTTAAAAGACCCTGTCTGTAACGCTAATTCCCATTGTCCCTATAAATCTTGTCCCCATAGTGCCGGGACCCTTTTTTAACATAGAAGTCTAGTTGTCCCCCTATTGTCCCCAAATGCTACTGATCTTATTCGTTCCCTCCAATGGATAATTCGTTCCATAAAGTTAGCATACATTTCCCTCAAATTAACAAATCGTTCCGGTTATTATTTCTCAGTACGGTTAATCTGAGGAAACACATTCATAATCTGAGGGAACGAAAAGGTAACTGAGGAAATAAAATAATAAATTTGAGGGACAATATTGTGAATTTAAAGAAACAAAGTGTTAATTTAAAGGGACGAACTATGAATTTAGGTGAATGAACTGTTGTTTTGATGGAAAAATAATAACTTCAGGGAAAGAATTCAGAATTTCAGGGAATAAATTATGAATTTGAGGGTATGAAATTTTAACTTGATGGAACACATTATTAATTTGAAAAAAAGGAAATTAAAATATGAGTGTACAAAAAATCACTTCAGGGACCAAAATAATATTTTGCACCTCGTGCCCTTTCGAATGCTCCATACACAAAATTGTTCAATGTGCGAGTTATTTCTGGTTTAGTGACTCTAACGCTTCCTGCGCATATGGCGGTCTATACTAAATACCTCCAAATATCATTCATTCAAATAGAATCTGTTCTACTGGGTCAGCGTGCCGTTTCCGTTGGTTCTCCTAGTCGTACCGTTTCGTCTTCGTACAGTTTCTGACTGCTTTTGTGCCGTACGGTAACATATGTGTACCGTATCGTCTTCGTACCGTTTGCAATGATTCAAAAAAGCATTACAAGCGCTGTTGATTACGCATGTGTACCAGGGGATTTGCAGACTGGCTATACGTCTCAAAAGACTTTGCTAATAAGCAACAAAACTCATATGGAAAAAAAATTGCTTCGTATGGCTTGATTACAGCTTTGTTATGTCACACCATAACAGTGTTAGGAAAATATATTGTTACCTTTTTCCTCTCGTCCGTCCCCCACGAGTTTGGATCATTTCGTGTCCCGTGCTGGGCATCTGAGTTTCAGGAACTCATTTATATTTTCTTTTTCTATTTCCAGTGGCGATGGAACCCGTGGATATTCATCGTGTACCGGCTTTTGGCGGCTTTCTACAGTACGGGTAGCCTGTTTGCTGTGACAACGACGACTATTGGCGATCCAGGCGATCACAACATCATGGTATACCTGACCATCTGGACCTATTTACTTCTCACCCTGTACTTCGTGCTGGCCGCCATCTTGGCTCTATTTTGCCATATGTACAAGGATACTCATAGAAACGAAGTTTGTAACTCGGTTTTGGTACATTCATCTCATATAAAAACGGGTCCGTTGGATAATAAGTCATTTGTAGTAGAAGAGGATACGTTAAATACTTGTTCCGGTCAAGCAGATGTTCGGATTGTCTCCAAAGATCCAGTAATTAATAGCAGCTTGAGTATCAGCTCATCGT